>JAQJVL010005909.1:0-32245 GCA_035578905.1 Stictocephala bisonia | reverse complement strand
TCGTCAGCAAAGAGTAGAATTTTTTATGACACCCGCTGTCCTATATCATTAATAAAAAGATTAAATGAAGCAGGACCCAAAAGAGACCCCTGCAGGACTCCAGATAGTGCATGAAACCTCTCAAAAAACCTTCCATTGATCCTGACCAACAGGTATCTTTCAGAAAGATAACTCCTGAACCAGCGCAAGATAACATCTCCAATACCGTAAGATTGAAGTTTGGCAATCAGATCCACATGACTTATACGATCAAAAGCATTTGAAAAGCCAAGATATATGGTATCAACCTGAAGATGGTTAGTAAATGAAGCAGAGATGTAGTCATGGAAAACTGCCAAATTTGTAGCGGTTAATAATAATAATAATAATAATAATTTTTATTTGCCACACAAATTTTACATCATTGACAATGTCATAGCAGCAGCTATTGCAATAGCTTGTGTCATACATACTAATTACTAAAATTAGACTATTTATGAATCTACCAGTAGACTTTAAAGTCAAATTAGTAATAAAAAATGTGTACTTTAAAAATTAAAAATTAAGGTCAATTGCGTTAAAAAATTCATCTAAATTGTAAAATGGGTTTTTTAAAAGCCAGCAGTAAAATTTATTTTTGAATTCAGAAAAAGAGTACTGATTAATTTTAGGTTCCAAAAAATTGTAAATTTTAAGGGACAATACTATATGACTATCCAGAGTCTTATTCAAACGATAAAAAGTCAATTTTAGCATTTTTCTTTCCACGTGTATTATAGTTATGGAAAGATTGTTTGAATTTTAAGAATTCTGAATTTGTAATAGTATAAGTAACCAAGTCAAATATGTAAAGATTTGTAATGGTTTGAAATTGGAAATCAATAAAAAGTGGTTTGCAGTGTTCTCTGGAGTCACATTTCTTAAGAACTCTTAAAGCTTTTTTTTGTAAAGTTAATAGTTCTTTAATTCTGGTACAATTACCATAAAGAACTAAACCGTACCTGAATACAGACTGAAAATATGCAAAATAGGCTGTTCTTATATAAATTTTTGGTACAATATCGTTCAATCTATTCAAAAGATAAATTACCCTTGATAGTCGTTTATTTAAATAGTCTATGTGATCGTTCCAGGTTAGCTGATTGTCAATATAAACCCCCAAAAATTTAATCGAATCCACAAAATTTTCATCCAATGAAATAGAACTAGGCTTAAGATGAAATAGTATGTTTTTTGTTTTATTACAATTTAGCAAAAATCCATTCGAATTAAACCAATTTAAAGCTTTAGAAAGAGTCTCATTAGCCATAATTTCCAGATCATTAATGTTTTTGCTTACGTTAAAGAAAGTTGTGTCATCGGCGTAAAGAATAATTTTAGAATCAATTGTCGATGGAAGATCATTGATATATATCAAAAATAGGAGGGGACCCAGGACAGAGCCCTGTGGGACACCCCACTCCACTTTCAATTCTTTTGACCACCTTCCATTGACACAAACGGTTTGCCTACGGTTGTTTAAATAGGATTCAAAAAATTTTAAAGATGGTTTACAGAAACCATAATGTTTTAATTTTGCAATTAGAATTTTACTTTCAACACAATCAAAAGCCTTGCTCAGGTCACAAAAAGTGGCCTGCGCAAAGGCTTTGTCTTCAAAAGATAGGTGAATTTGTCTGACTAAGTTATCTAAAGCATTGAACGTTGATCTGCCCTGTCTAAAGCCGAATTGTGATGAATTAAAAATATTGTTGTTTTCTAAAAATGAGTAAATTTGTTTATATACTAACTGTTCAATTAATTTTCCAAGTACCGGGATTATTGATATAGGTCGATAGCTCTGAGGATTGTGTTTTGGTCCATTTTTGTAAATTGGGCATACACGAGAAATTTTAAGTTGATTGGGAAAAATGCCATCACTAAGCAGACGATTTACACATACTGCTAGAGGTTCAGTCAAACCAACAATAATTCTTTTCAGTAAATTATTTGACATATTATAAAAATCATTACTATCTGAATTTTTCATATTTTTAACAGCATCAAGAACATCTTTTTCTGTTACTGCTGACCATTTAAAATGATTTAAACTATTATGGGTAGACCTATTGTCATCACTTAAAAGGTTTGGCAATTTACAATTTGTTTTAATTTTTATTTCCCTAACTGAATTAATAAAATACCTGTTCAAGTTGATCGACCTGGTCTAAAACCATGCTGAATGAATGAATGAAAAAGCCTTTATTTAGTGGCTAAGTTAGGACTTTACAGTCCTATCTTCCACTTAACAACTATACAGCTACTCCTCCATTATAAAATTTCTTGTAGCAAATTTTAATAAATTTAACACCACACTTTCAAAATCTTAGCAAAGACAGATTAAATCACCACTGGTCTGTAGTTGTGAACATCCTTTCTGCTTCCAGACTTGTGAATAGGTACACAGTCTTGATATTTCTCAGGAAAATCCCCCTCTCCATCAGAAGATTGAAAAAATTGATAAGTGTGGAGCGATAACACTTCAACAATGCTTAAGCACATGAGGCGGAATTGAGTCCGGACCAGGGCCTTTATTAGAATCCAGGCAAGCAAGCTTCTTCTCAACCTCCACACAGCTGATGGCACAAAAAGACAAATTAAGATCAATTTTTGATGATTAAGGGCCAGGGTTATTATTAGGCAACTTATATACTTAAGTAAAGAAGGAGGCAAACAGCTGGCACATGTAAGAAGGATCTTGAGTGACCGCATCATCAAGAAACATTTCACCTGGCACATCTGATTCTTGACATGACACCAAAAAGCTTTGATATTCTTTAGAATTGCCTCGTTTAAGTTAGTAATGTAAGACTCATAACAACTTGCTGCTAATGCTTGAAATCTCCTTCTCAATATTGAAAAATGCAGATAATCAGCTTTCCTGTGTGTACATTTATATAACTTATGAATATTTTCTTAAAAATAAAAGGTGCTTCAATTCACTAGAAAACCATCTAGGGTATCTCCCGCTATCAACTCACTTAAGAGGAGAGTAAGACTTGACCAGTTCCTCCAGGAGCTCACAGATATCAGCTTCAATATCATCAGAGCGAATGGGATACGGAATTTTAAAGGGACTCCATTACTCTGCCCATATGACATTTCTTGATAACATGAACAGGCTCACTACGAATCTTGGCAGAGAACACAGAAGCTTCAAAGTAAATATCCAGTGCTGGATGATGCTTGTCCTTGCAGAGAATGACATCAGATGTACGTGACACAGCAGGTAGAGGTAGCAGGTAGAGAGCTCAAAACAAGATCCAGAATTACACCTCTCTCATTACACACAGAGTTGCATTGATAAAGGTCAAAAGTTGCAGATAAATCCTGAACATGCTTAAAAGAGAGATCAGAGTAGATGTCCGGTGGTTCTTGAGGAGGTTGATTTGTTGGGCTAATATTTGTGGATGAACTGGTGTGCATACTTATTTCTTCCTTTCACCAAATTACTAAACAACAATTCAGTAAAAATAAATAAAAGTAAACATCAGGACCATATTCAGAACGAGGCATATGTTTTGGACCAGGCAGTTATGTTATTGGTGTGAGAGGGAACTCTACATGAGCACCAATTTTTATCCAGTTGGGAGGAGGACAGGCAGTTGAACATCAAGTGACGGCTCACCATCAATAGGTTGAGTCGTCACTTGATGTTGAGATAGCTCTTTGTCTTGGTTTTGAATGTCAGCAGAACTGGACCACTATAAATAAGGCTTCCTTATTGTAGGCTACTATCTAAGCTTAAATCTTTTCTGCTTAGTTTGCAATTTATGAAACTGTGGCAACTTCTAAGTAGGTTTATTCGGTGTGGATATATAAATTACATTACTCTCAGAAGAATCTGATTCACCTCTAGTTAATGGATTGTAATCCTCATCAGCATAGTGCTATCCACTTGTGAAGAAGAATCTGAAATCACTCTCATTTGCCTGAGCTTTGGCCGTCTCAAAATGTACATCTGTATTTTGATCACCTTCACCTAACCTATCATTCTGTGTGCTTCTATTCTACAAATGTTTAAGATAAAAGTTTATCATTGTCAGCTATGTTTTGAAATCTATCATTAGTCTATAAATAACACTGTACAAACTAAAATGAATACCTTAGGAAACCTAAGGTTTTTTATGTTCGCTCTAATATACACTCATAACATTAACAATAGATGTAAAATGTTACCTCTGTTTTGTTCCGCCACCAACCTTGCGTTATTACAGCACTTAACACACTAAAGTTCAAATTCTTTCACTTGAAGTGTATTAAGTGAGGAAAGTGCACCTGAAGATGAAGGCCATCCTTCGGAACCAGTAGTGCTGTATTAACACAAAATTGGTGGCGGAATAAAACAGAGGTAACTGTTTTACCATCTATTGTTAATTACACCCAATCAGGATAATACTGATAGCATAACAATGGAAACATAACAATGTTGTACAATTTAGTAATCAAAAAGGAAATAAAACAATGTAACTAAGCTAAACTGATGATATAATGACTAAAAACTTATTTACACTTCAGAACTATCATTATTTGCAATAACATATGAGATAAACATGATTACGTTTCAAGCTGCGTCCGCACAGTGTACTACTTTGAAGGAGACTTACACTTTGTTTACAAACACTACAGAAATTCAAATTCTACCCAGGATGCAATGAAACTTTCACTGTCAGTTAAGTTGGAGCATTTGAAGTGTGTATGTTTAGTTATCGAGCCAATAGAGGTTCATACTGTACAAAATATATTCGAGGCGATGAGCATCTCAAATAATGACTGGTGTTTTTTGCAGAAATCAAGCGAGTTGCAACATTCAAAGAGTTAAAAAGAATTCAGTGTTTTGTATTCATAATGCTCATTTCTTTTGTTTGGCCTCTAGAAACCAATTACAAACAAATGTTATTCTAATTGTTAATAATACCAATGATTACATATACATAGATAAAACCATTATTAGAGCTGATTACCGGTGGAACTGACCTTCTCGACACTAACCCATCCTCAGCCATGAAACACCTAAACTGTTTGTTTTTATCATACCTCTCTGCATTTCACGCCACATTATAATTAATTTGCTGAGATTATCAGGCTCAAAACCTATTTCAATACTGTTATCATTCATATTTTAACACAATTACTAATCATGACAATCTTCCCTTTTTAACACTGCGTTGGCACATAGGTGCTCCAGGTTTTTTTTATTTCTGTCTCATTCTTAGATGGTAATACTTGTGACCTTAAGCGTCTGTCTACCTTTCCCTCAACTCTTTGTCTTTATCTTTCACTTGACAAATCTGGTGTTTACTAAAAGTTCATTTTAGTGGTATACATTTGGAGCACTATTGTGCTCCGTGTAACTAACAACGTATTAAGTTTTTTTTGTCTTGAATTTGTTATTGTTGTTTTTTATCATTGAAAGGTGATATTTTTAGTCATATAATGTGTTAAGTTAGTGTCTTTATGTGCTAAAAATAAAAAAATGTCTGAACTTTATAGAGAATAGTCAGATAGAACAGAATAGAATACTTTATTCACCAAAGAAACATTTCATTACAAATGCGTATGGTATGTCAATAATGGTATAAATACATTGGCCATCAATTACACTATGCAACAAAGTCATATTCTGTCCAGTTTTTTGTGATAAACTCATTTAATGAGTAAAAATAGTGCTTTAAGAAAAACAGTTCCATTACATTCTTAAACTTAGGATAGCTTAATTTAGTTAGATTAACAGGTATCTTATTAAACAATCTAACTTTGTCACTTTTGTATAGCCTATGTTTAGGTAATTCAATTAGATGGCTGAATCTTGTATTGTAAGAATGTATCTCACTTCTTATTTGTGTCCTTTGAGGATTAATTTTTATATACAGTAGACAGACAAGCATGTACAAAGATGGTATGGTTAAAATTCTAATCTGTTTGAATAATTATTTACAGTGGTCTTGTCTGCCTCACCTTGATATAACTCTCACAGCCTTTTTGTTGTAAAAGAAATATCATGAACCAGGGAACACCCCCCCCCCCCCCGCCCCAATACTATGAGCCCATAAGTAGCATGGGATTGGAATAAACCAAAATATGCTTCCCGGAGACTATATAAATCTAATTCAGCACATAGTCGCTTTAATGCAAAAATACTCTGGCTTAGTTTCTTTTTAAGACTAACAATATGTTGATCCCAACATATTGTTATATCCCAACTCTAGACAAGTTGGGTCTAGAGTTATGACCAGACATTTCGGAAAGCTTAATGAGGATTGTTCTTTAACACCAAAGATGAATATATTAGTTTTTTCTTTATTAAAAACCAATTTGTTTGCTTCCAACCAAATTTCACTTAAATTCTTATTGTTTTGGAAATGTCCAATGCTTGGACTCTATTTGAATGTCTGTTGGTATTAGTGATGTCGTCAGCATATTGGACAACCTCTGTCTATCTTTTATGTCGTTAATCATTATAAGAAATAGCAACAGCCCAAGAACTGAACCCTGAGGAACTCCGCATATTATATCCAAAGAACAGGAGATGTCAATGCCATTGGTGACATATTGTTTTCCGTCATTTAAATATGATTTTAATAAATGTAGAGCATTTCCTCTTACCTTATTGTCCTCTAACTTTCTGGTAAGCAGCTCATGAGATACACAATCAAAGGTTTGCTGAGGTCACAGAAGGTAACTGCAGCAAAGTCCTTTCCCTCAAAACCTTCATACAAATCTTATATAAGAGCATGAGTGGTTGATAACCTGTTTCTAAAGCCATATTGACTATCACTCATTAAATTATTTGACTTAAAAAAGTACATTAGTTGTCTACTAATAACTAATTTCAGAATCTTAGAAAGTACTGGGGCAATGGGCCTATAATTGTTCAGGTCATTAAGTTGGCCTTTTTTGTGTACAGGATGAACTTTAGTGATTTTCAAAACATCAGGAAACCTCCACCGAAGTAAGCACATATTAATTAATATTGTCAGTGGTGAAACCAAAGAATGAATGGTCTCTCTCAGTAGCTTATTAAAAAACCCATAGTGATCTTTACTATTATTAGAAGAAAGATTTTTACAATTTCAAGCAAAACGTTTCCAGAGACAAGATTGAAAGCAAATTGTTGCAAGTTGTCTGGTAGGGTTATATGTCCTAGGCGTTATTAGTTATGAAACCACCATTTAAGAGACTTTGATTTGAGTTTAGGTTTCCTAGTAAAGTTCTGCCAATATTTACAAAAAAAGTATTCAAATCATTAGGCGTAAAGTCTTAACTGTCAGAACTTTGCCTTGTCTTTGTCCTATTTTCTTTACAATTTTCCATAATTCCTTAGTTTTATTCTGTGAATTTTTTAGATGGTGTACATTAGCTGTTTTTTTCTTCCTTTATTTTCAATCTATAATAGGTTTTTGCTTTTTGTAAATAGCTTTATATGAGTCAGAGCCTACACGTTCTGAAGCAGCTAGTTCATATAAAAGATTTATCCTATTTTTTATTATTTGTAAATCATAAGTATACAAACTAATATTTGCTCTTGACCCCCTCCTACTATTCCTATACCTAAAATTGATCTTTATAACCTTTGAGACTAACATTATAATGGTACTGCAATATCTGAATAAATTCCTCGAAACATACATTGACATCCTTAGAAACAAATATACTCTCCCAGTTCTTTTTTGCCTAGAAGAACTTAAATGTACTTAAACTACATTTTTAGTCTTGAACATGTAACTTCTTAAACTACATCAATTTTGAATATTGTGTTAATGGTAGGTAAATTACAACTATCCTTATGGACATTCTGTAAAAGTAGAAAAATGTAGATCGAAGAATTGTCCAAGATGATCACTTACATGATAGTTGATTACTTCAGACTGAAAATGTTCCCTATATGAAGAGAATACATTGTCCAAACAGTTGTTCTGAGAGATGTTGTCCAAACAACAAGATAGATGGTGGCTAAGAGAAACAAAAGATGATACAGAAAGTGTTTTGGGATTAGTGAACACTGGCAAGCTTAAAGAAGATAATATAGAACTTCAATAGAATAGTGATGTTGAATGAAGCAATAGTGACCTTGAAAGAGACATTAAAAAACCAAAAAAAACTTGCTAAAACTGGAACATGTAGCTTTAGTTGGGCAGGCCAGGAACACACAAGACTTGTGAATGGTGTAAGGACTGGATCTGCCCTGACCATATGGAAAATGTTTGCTTCACATGTTCAGGATGAAAAGTGAAATATGATATACACCTCTTATATAACATTTCAAAACTGATAGTAATTAGAATTAAGTGGAAGGGTATACAAATTTAAGTATAAACAATTATTATGATTTCTATATTTTAAAAACTTAGCTAGTTTAATGAGATTAATCATGATTAAAAAAAATATGAAATAAAAGTACAATTTTGTGATGTACAACCTTATATGATGAAGTTGTCCAATTAATTAATATAGATTTGATTAAATGGTTGATATTAGGAGTGGTCAATATAATGGTAAAAGATTGATAGTAAAGTTATGAGTACGGTGAACAAATAAGATCCTCAACTGCCCTTTGGTTGAGGGACAGCAGCCACTTAGTCAGTACTCATTTAAACTGCAACATTGCCACCCTCTGCTATAATTATATGTTGAGGTAAATTTCTGTAAATGTAATTTGCAATAAAAAAAGAACTGCTGTCTTCTAAAACAGTTCTAGGTTTAGGCACATGGTAACCGTAATTTACTCTGGTTCTAGTGCCATGTTCATGAATAAGTTTTTCAAATAAGCTATCTTTATTATTTTTTATGTATATAAAAAACAAGCTCAACCTAGTGGTCTGAGACTTTTTAATGTTGGCTGTTTGCTACTTATAAATGTGTATTCATTGATAATACTATACATGCATAACAAATTGAAGTTTAAAGAATTTTACTCTTTTTTTTAACTAAATTGTGTAGACCATTAATTTACATCAATATATTTGTAAAACTGGAAATTTGATTTTGTATAATTCTTGCAAAATATAATTTCACTAAACAAACTAAAAGATAAGTGCTACATCACTTCTATAAATGTTTCAAAATCTGAATAGTAAAGTTGTGATTTAATCTTAATACACAAATAAATATGAAAGAATTATAAAATACAAAACAGGAAACATAACTAATGTATTCAATAAATTAAATAAAACTACTTGAGCACTTTAACAAACAAATCCAACAACAGAGAGTTACTATGTTCACTAACTGAAGAATGACCTGGATAGGTGACACCACTTTCAAGGCACAAGTCGCTATCCATCCCTTAATTCACCCAAATTGCTTTTTATTGTCAAGTGATTGATTCAAAACTCACCAATGGACTGTAGTTGTTTGCTAATAACATTTGGACATGGCTAGGCACATTCTAGGATGTAACAGGCTGATTTGATAAGACTGCGAAACAATAGGACTGGCTGAATTTTATTCTAACAATACCCAATATATGAAAATATGGTGTATTCGATTAGACACACTTCCCCGAACTTCTCTATCAATGTGATGTGAACATTACAATTTGCTATTTTGAATTTTTTGTTTTTTCAGTATTCCAAAATTAGTAGTGACAGTTGGAAGGTTTTTCTAGGAGATCTTTGGTATGAGAGAATCCTTTTAAGATGTTGAAGCCATCTTTCAAGATGTGGTTTAGTTTCTGTTGGCCATGGTGGTAATTAGTGATGAGGAATAAACATTGGGAACACTTCTGGTATAAGGTTGGTTTTGGGACTGGGCTAAACGGATTTAGTTTTTAATAAGCTTTTTAACTAGAGCCCCTTGACACTAAACTTTTTGGGAAATGATAAATGAAATGAGGTATTTTTAAATAATGGTGTAAATATTATATTTTAATGGTTTCTTTCTACTGTTAAATAAAATAAAATTGTATATGGCTTTAATTGGAGAGATATTCAGTTAAGTCATGTCTGTTTAGAGTAGCCCATTTTTGTTTTATTAGTTTGTTGGACCACCGGCTTAACGTGATTAATAAACCACGGGAGTCACACCGGGAATCGAACCTGGATCGGCTGCATTAACACCTTAGTTACGGCTGCTCTTTTCTCCTGTTGAATACTACTTTAAACTATCTTTCCCTTTATGAGAACGTTCCAAGCAGTGTTTCCTGATTATTGACCTCTATCCTTTGTAGTAGTTGCAACAAAGTGTGCTTTAGATGTTTTATGTCACTAAAAACCTTCATTTATTAAATTCATTGTAACAGTTGTATCTTGATCTTAAATGAAGTTACAGAGCTGCTAACAGAAATTAAAAAATAATTAATGTACTTGCACATGTTTGTTCTGCTAATAATAGGTCATTAGGAATTTGGGATGTTGTTAGTTAAACTATCCAAGGTAAAAGATAAAGCATTTAAACAAAATTTCAAATTTTATTTGAAGATGGTTTCTTAACTTCCAGTGTTGATAAAATGGCTAACCATTTCAATACATTCTTTACAACTGGACTAATGATCTTATTTCTCTTGACTTCCATCTTGCTCAACAATTTACTTTTTCTTCTCTGTATTTATATCCAACCACTGAGTTGTAAAAGTGGTTGGGCTAGCAAAACCAGCGACACTATTGGAAAAGGTGTATGCTTTATATTGGTTAAGAAAATTGCAAAATATTAAGCTCTTCCCTTGTGTCATATTGTCAATTCTTTTTTGCAAAATTGAGTTTTCCTTAACTATCATCTAACAACTAAGAAATATGAGTAGCTGATTCTTATAGGTCAATTTTTCAATTGAAAAAGAAAGCAAATAGAAAAATTCTTGGCTGGACTAGTGCCCTTTAACCTAACCAAAAATAATATTTAGGGACAATTAATTGACCAGTCAATCTTTTCTCCCACATCCAAAAGCAAGTCAATAAAACATTACGAAAACATATGTGATTTTTTCTATTCAAAGTAAATTGTAACAAATCTTAACAATATCTAGCAATTTTGGCAAATCTTGATCCTTTATCAAGTTATTTTAATCTAACGTGAAATAATCTATCCTCACTGAAATTTTTCCATCTAGTTATCTATCTATAATTGGATTTTAAAAGAAAATCCAATTTTACGTTTTTTATTCTAAATTAATATTATGAATAATACTAACTGTACAAATAATATATTGAATGATTGTATTTTGCAGCTTTATGATGCGTGAGATTACGTGGACATCAAAATTGTTGTATGGTAAAATAACATCAGCGAAAAACAAATTCAACTAATAGTACAAAAGCCAAATTGATCATCACTGCCTTTCCTACCCTCTTGAAGTGCATGAGATTGCTGCAATACCTATGCCAAATTAATCATCACTACCACTCCTATCCTCTTGAAGAGCCTGAGACTGCTGCAATACCTATGCCAAATTGATCATCACTACCACTCCTATCCTCTTGAAGAGCCTGATACTGCTGCAATACCTTTGCCAAATTGATCATCACTACCACTCCTATCCTCTTGAAGAGCCTGAGACTGCTGCAATACCTATGCCAAATTGATCATCACTACCACTCCTATCCTCTTGAAGAGCCTGAGACTGCTGCAATACCTTTGCCAAATTGATCATCACTACCACTCCTATCCTCTTGAAGAGCCTGATACTGCTGCAATACCTTTGCCAAATTGATCATCACTACCACTCCTATCCTCTTGAAGAGCCTGAGACTGCTGCAATACCTTTGCCAAATTGATCATCACTACCACTCCTATCCTCTTGAAGAGCCTGAGACTGCTGCAATACCTATGCCAAATTCATAATCTCTGCCTCACATACCCTCTTGAAGTGCATGAGATTGGTGCTATATCTATGCCAAATTGATCATCACTACCACTCCTATCCTCTTGAAGAGCCTGATACTGCTGCAATACCTCTGCCAAATTGATCATCACTACCACTCCTATCCTCTTGAAGAGCCTGAGACTGCTGCAATACCTTTGCCAAATTGATCATCACTACCACTCCTATCCTCTTGAAGAGCCTGAGACTGCTGCAATACCTTTGCCAAATTGATCATCACTACCACTCCTATCCTCTTGAAGAGCCTGAGACTGCTGCAATACCTATGCCAAATTCATAATCTCTGCCTCACATACCCTCTTGAAGTGCATGAGAGTGGTGCTATATCTATGCCAAATTGATCATCACTACCACTCCTATCCTCTTGAAGAGCCTGAGACTGCTGCAATACCTATGCCAAATTGATCTTCACTGCCTCTCCTATCCTCTTGAAGAGCCTGAGACTGCTGCAATACCTATGCCAAATTGATCTTCACTGCCTCTCCTATTCTCTTGAAGTGCCTGAGACTGCTGCAATACCTATGCCAAATTGATTATCACTGCCTCTCTTATCCTCTTGAAGAGCCTGATACTGCTGTAATACCTATGCCAAATTGATCATCGCTGCCTCTCCTATCCTCTTGAAGAGCCTGATACTGCTGCAATACCTATGCCAAATTGATCATCACTGCTTCTCCTATCCTCTTCAAGAGCCTGATACTGCTGTAATACATATGCCAAATTGATCATCACTGCATCTCCTATCCTCTTGAAGAGCCTGATACTGCTGCAATACCTATGCCAAATTGATCTTCACTGCCTCTCCTATCCTCTTGAAGAGCCTGATACTGCTGCAATACCTTTGCCAAATTGATCATCACTGCCTCTCCTATCCTCTTGAAGAGCCTGAGACTGCTGTAATACATATGCCACATTGATCTTCACTGCCTCTCCTATCCTCTTGAAGAGCCTGAGACTGCTGCAATACCTATGCCAAATTGATCTTCACTGCCTCTCCTATCCTCTTGAAGAGCCTGATACTGCTGCAATACCTTTGCCAAATTGATCATCACTGCCTCTCCTATCCTCTTGAAGAGCCTGAGACTGCTGTAATACATATGCCAAATTGATCTTCACTGCCTCTCCTATTCTCTTGAAGTGCCTGAGACTGCTGCAATACCTATGCCAAATTCATAATCTCTGCCTCACATACCCTCTTGAAGTGCATGAGATTGGTGCTATATCTATGCCAAATTGATCATCACTACCACTCCTATCCTCTTGAAGAGCCTGAGACTGCTGCAATACCTATGCCAAATTGATCTTCACTGCCTCTCCTATTCTCTTGAAGTGCCTGAGACTGCTGCAATACCTATGCCAAATTAATAATCTCTGCCTCACATATCCTCTTGAAGTGCATGAGATTGGTGCAATACCTATGCCAAATTGATCATCACTGCCTCTCCTATCCTCTTGAAGAGCCTGAGACTGCTGCAATACCTATGCCAAATTGATCTTCACTGCCTCTCCTATTCTCTTGAAGTGCCTGAGACTGCTGCAATACCTATGCCAAATTGATTATCACTGCCTCTCTTATCCTCTTGAAGAGCCTGATACTGCTGTAATACCTATGCCAAATTGATCATCGCTGCCTCTCCTATCCTCTTGAAGAGCCTGATACTGCTGCAATACCTATGCCAAATTGATCATCACTGCTTCTCCTATCCTCTTCAAGAGCCTGATACTGCTGTAATACATATGCCAAATTGATCATCACTGCATCTCCTATCCTCTTGAAGAGCCTGAGACTGCTGCAATACCTATGCCAAATTGATCTTCACTGCCTCTCCTATCCTCTTGAAGAGCCTGATACTGCTGCAATACCTTTGCCAAATTGATCATCACTGCCTCTCCTATCCTCTTGAAGAGCCTGAGACTGCTGTAATACATATGCCACATTGATCTTCACTGCCTCTCCTATCCTCTTGAAGAGCCTGAGACTGCTGCAATACCTATGCCAAATTGATCTTCACTGCCTCTCCTATCCTCTTGAAGAGCCTGATACTGCTGCAATACCTTTGCCAAATTGATCATCACTGCCTCTCCTATCCTCTTAAAGAGCCTGAGACTGCTGTAATACATATGCCAAATTGATCTTCACTGCCTCTCCTATCCTCTTGAAGAGCCTGATACTGCTGCAATACCTATGCCAAATTGATCATCACTGCCTCTCCTATCCTCTTGAAGAGCCTGATACTGCTGCAATACCTATGCCAAATTGATCTTCACTGCCTCTCCTATCCTCTTGAAGAGCCTGATACTGCTGCAATACCTATGCCAAATTGATCATCACTGCCTCTCCTATCCTCTTCAAGAGCCTGATACTGCTGTAATACATATGCCAAATTGATCATCACTGCATCTCCTATCCTCTTGAAGAGCCTGAGACTGCTGCAATACCTATGCCAAATTGATCTTCACTGCCTCTCCTATCCTCCTGAAGAGCCTGATACTGCTGCAATACCTTTGCCAAATTGATCATCACTGCCTCTCCTATCCTCTTGAAGAGCCTGAGACTGCTGCAATACCTATGCCAAATTGATCTTCACTGCCTCTCCTATCCTCTTGAAGAGCCTGATACTGCTGCAATACCTTTGCCAAATTGATCATCACTGCCTCTCCTATCCTCTTGAAGAGCCTGAGACTGCTGTAATACATATGCCAAATTGATCTTCACTGCCTCTCCTATCCTCTTGAAGAGCCTGAGACTGCTGCAATACCTATGCCAAATTGATCTTCACTGCCTCTCCTATCCTCTTGAAGAGCCTGAGACTGCTGTAATACATATGCCAAATTGATCTTCACTGCCTCTCCTATCCTCTTGAAGAGCCTGAGACTGCTGCAATACCTATGCCAAATTGATCTTCACTGCCTCTCCTATCCTCTTGAAGAGCCTGATACTGCTGCAATACCTTTGCCAAATTTATCATCACTGCCTCTCCTATCCTCTTGAAGAGCCTGAGACTGCTGCAATACCTATTATTTTATAAAAATATTATATCAAAATTTACAAGGGAATGGAAAATAAAGTGAATCAATTAGTTATATATACAGTAGTAAATTCTGAGCTTCAACCACACATTCTTGACTTTGTTGAGCATTACCAAAATTTTACTAATTTTGATAATTATGAGTTAGTAGCTGATTTATGTAGGTGGTGATAATAAGGAAAAGGGTGGTGTTTATATTTATGTGGGTTGGTAAGTATATAATGAAGGAGTTTGTGAGTTTTGTGGAGTAGTTTTTAATGTAAATGGCACTACTATAACTTTATTAGCTGTTTATCGCCCACCAAATATTGATGTGTCCTTTTTTTCCAATAACTTCATAATAATTGTACAAAAGATATTTTAAAAAACTAAAATAGTTGTGGTAGGTGATTTTAATAAACATTTTGTAGACCAAATTGACTCTGTTTCTAATTAATTTTTTGATATAGTAAACAGTTTTAACTTTGACATTAAATTTAACATGTACATTTGTATTACTCATAATAGTATAAGTATATTGATAATGTACTAACAGACAGCACTGAGTTCCAAGCAGAGGTGATAGTTACATCACTCTCTGATCATGACGGTTAATTGGTTCATCATCTTATCAAAGTCCGAATATTTATATTGCAAAACAGGCAAAAAGGTATATAAATAATCTGAGTTCTTTTGAATATTGTGGAAACTCTTATCAGTAATGGAATTCTTACAGTGCCATCACTTTATATTCTAGAGTGTATAATGTACTGCAAGCTTAAAAATAAAATTGACATTAATAAGAACCATAGATATAATACAAGGATAACTAATTTTGCTGAAAATCATAGGTTAAAGATATATGAATCCAAGCCCTCATATATTGGCAAGAAATTCTTTAGTAAACTTCCTATCCACATGAAGCAGGAAGTATGAAACAAGTCCTTTAAAAAACAGATTAAAAATTGGCTTGTGCAGCAATGTTTTTACCACATTGATGATCTGCTTATGTCACAAGAATGCAGTTGATCAAGTTAGTATTATTTAAGTATTTTAACTACTATTTATTGTTTAGTTTTATTTTAATACATGCATTATGAAGTGACAGTTTATGTGTGATGATAAATTTTATACCTTTTGAGTAAGGTTTTTGTAAGTGGTTTACATAAATAGATAAATGAGGTGATTTATAGAGAGCCCATGAATACTTTGGACCCAAGAAACAAAATGATCATTGGTACGTTGAATAACATGTGTTGACTTATGCCTACTTAGCAGCATAGGAAATAAAGAAAATATTGTATTGATGGACAAACATCAAGCACTGGAGAAAATGCTGCTAGCTACTCAACACCACTTTGTTGAGTCCACAGATTAGATTCTTTCTTTATCTGAACATGAGGTTTTAAGGATTATTAAATCTTTAAAAAATAAAAAAATCAACCAGTTTTGGTAATGTTACAGTTGCATTAATAAAAAACGTTGCTGACAGAATATCACCAGTATAGTAGAGTCCCGCTAATCCAAACTTCGGTAATCCGAAAATCCGCTTAATCCGAAACAGAAATTGACAACAGATTTTGCAAATGTTAAAATGAACTACTATTTTATACATACAATTTACAATATTATTTCAAGTATTTAATTATTAATAAACTTTTCAAATATTACTTTGCTTTAATGAAGAATTGCCTCTCCCTCGCAACTAAATTATGCCAGCATCTCAAAATATGGTAGCCACTAGGCCCGTGTCAGAATGTTGCTCTATGTAACGTAGTGTGAGATCAAACGCAGCCTTCTGTATGGATTACAACAAAACTGAGACGTAAACACACGAGTTTGAACTGTTGATAAGAGACTGACAGTGGAAATTGGGAACAGTGCTGTCTGAGGTAGCGTGAGAACACCAGAAATATGCACACGACTTCCGTCAGCTGATTACTTGGCCTAGTGGGGAATGCAATGGAATCAAGTAGCACTGGGGCCGGGGTCAAATTCTGCTAATAACTCCATCTTTTTGTCTTAAAAAATGGTGTTTGATCTTACGTCTCAGTTGAATGTATTCTTCTATTAAAGGGTTCATTCTCCTTTTTATAATCATATTCTATTGTTGAGTTCAAAACTTAAGTACTGTAAGTACAGAAAGACATAAATAATATGCCTACCATTAAGTAATGGTAGGCATATTATTTATGTTATGTTTTATCAAAAGAGCTTTTTAAGAAAATTTATTTAACCCAAAAAATTCGGTTTCGGTCCTAATTATTTCGGATTACCGGGACTCCACTGTACAATATTACATAGGTTAATTTAAGTTATAATAGAGGAATTTTTTCTGAAGCATTAAAATGAAACAAAGCATTGTAGTTCCCATTTACAAAAAGACAAGTCAGTAACACTTGACAATCTTAGGCTTATAAGTCCTATTATCAATTTATTGAAAAGTTTTTAAAAGTTAAGGAAAATTGATTGATTAATTACTTAAATAAAATAATTGTTTAAAACTCAAATCAGTATGGATTTAGAAAATATTGATTTACTTAAGATGCACTCTTTAGTGTGACTTAAGTGATATACTCACTCGATTACTAACAATAATGAAAAACTTCTAGGCTCTTTGTAGACTTTAAAAAGTTCACCACAAAACAATCAGTAAAAGAAAGTGGAAGCTGCTGAAGTGCAAGGCACTACTCTGAGTTGGTTTAGGAGTTTTCTAACAAATACAAAGCAAAAGTAAAAATTGGAAACTGAACCCTTTTGGTTCCTAGCGTTCGATGTTTCGGATGTCAAAAGTATCTCTTATTTATCTGATGTCTGAATTTCGGATGTTTAGAAAAAATATATATTACGATATCAACTTGTAATATGTTTATACTGCAATGTTTAGAAAGAACTGTTTTATCACACTAGTATATTAAAGTAACTTTATATAGTCAATCACAGCGTGCAAGCAACAACGAACATTGATTTAGGTGGCTGTGGCACAACGTAACTAGACAGATTCGTCAGTTAGCTGCTCTTGCTCTTATCATCATACATGTATATTTTAAATTGAATTGTTGTATATATATATGTATAAGTTTATTTTTAAACTATGTTACTAGGCTCATAAATGTAAATGACGTGGGACTTTTTCTTATATTGTTATTGTAGGATGAATTGTACAAAATAAAAAAAGTTAAATTTAAAAAAAGTTTTTCTTAATTTATTTCCCCCCATTATGAGTAAACTTAATTTTTATTACATTAGTGTGTAGATTAGGTTATTACAAGCATAATAAAAAGATTATACAAATTGGATCATAAATAAATGTTATATAAATGTTTTATAAAAATGCTGCAAATTTCCTAATTTGGCCTTGGGATCCTGGTAGCGAAAGGGTTAATCAAATCAGGAATACCAAAAAAATCATGTTTATCAGCAACATTATTTTTAATTTTTTATACTCAACAAGAAATTTCAATGGTAAAATAAGTGCTTTAGCAGATGATTTAATCTTATTGTATTCTCAAAAAAGTAGTTGCAATTTTTGGATCAACATAATGCCGATTTAAAAATTTGATCGGACTACTGACTATCGGAGATGAAAATAAATATGACTAAAACTAAATTTGTAAATATCAGATTCAAACTTGATCATCCTTCACTTTTTCAGTTTAATAAATTTGAATGTAATGATAATAATACCTTTAACTGGCAATACATAGAACAGCAAGACAGCCACAAGTATCTTGGCTTGATACTTGATGAAAAATTTGGGATAGACACATAATAAATTAAAATCAGTAATTTGAACATTTTATATTTCTGTAGCATTGACTTGCCTAAGAAGTTATATTTTACTTTGGTAGATTATAAATTGCAATATAATGTTCAATGTTGTTGTGGAACTTATTAAGAATTGCTATGTTTAATATGAGGATGAAAAGTATGTTTCCATTAAACTATCATTTAAATATACAGTAGACTCTTAATAATCCCCAACACATATGGGACTATGACCTTGTCGGATTATAAAATTTATGGATTACTGGAGGTAGGCCTACATTAAAAAAAGGCTGAGTAAGTTATTAGATATGAGAAAACGATAAAAAGGCTTAAAATGGTTGAAAATCAACTATATAGTCATAAGTCATACAACCTTTATTCGTAAATTCAATTTGTAAATAAATAAATAAATAAAAATGCCTTTATTTACATAAGCGTTTCTCAGTTTTACACTGCTTTTCAGAGCAACTCGAGTCAAAAATAAAACTAACATGAACAGTGAATAACTAATCCTAAAGCAACAAGTGAGACATATTATATAACTAGACAACTAAACATTAACAACTTCTAATCAACTATTTCACCATTTAAAATTCACCAGTAAACCACGTGTTTGTCATAAGGATGGCTAAGAAGTTAACATCTACAGCTTTTATTGATCTTACAGCAGCTTATGACACAGTTTGGAGTAAAGGTTTGTTGTTTAAGTTCTACAGCTTCCTTCCCTGTCCCTTTCTATTAGTACTTTTGGAGTCAATGCTTAGTGCCGAGCTAATAAAGGTTTATATAGGTTGTGAAGAAAGCTCTTATAGACAGCTGAGAATGGTCTGCTACAGGAGTTCGTACTTGCTCCAATTTTATTCATGTGTATACTGCTGACATCCTCCAATAACAATAATTCCCAATAAGAAAGTCTGAGAAATTTATATAAGCAGATGATATTGCTGTAGCTTACCAACATAAGGATTTCACAACTACTGAAAAAACACTCACAAGTGACCTTGCAGCCCTCAAGGAATATTTTAGAACCTGGAAGCTAAATCCTAACCCATCAAAAACCGAAGTAGTCTGTTTCCACCTAAGTAACAGACTGGCTAATCGAAAACTGAATATCTTTCTAAGTGGTATAAAACTCCATCATGATCATCCACAGTACCTGGGAGTAACATTAGACTGAATGCTGACGTTTAAAAGCCATCTTCAAAAAACAGCAGCTAAAGTTAAAACCAGGGCAAATGTATTACATCATATTGCCGGAACAACTTGGGGAGCCAATGCACACGTCCTGTGCATCAATGCTTTGTCACTGGTCTATTCAGCTGCTGAATACAGCGCTCCTGTTTGACTAAATATTGTTCACACTAAAGTGTTTGATGTCCAACTTAATAGGGTCATGAGAGCTATTAGTGTTACTCTCATTGAAACTGCACTTCCTTGGCTTCGTCTGGTACTGTGCAATATAGCTCCTCCAGAGCTCTACTCCTCCAGAGGTAAGACGTCAAGAAGCTCTACTTAAAGAATTCAGTAAAATCTTGAATGCCCCACAACTCTCCATTACACAAGCTCTTCCATGTCAGAACAGTCGTTTAAAATCTAGAAACCCACCTCTATGTACTGCTTTCCAGTTGAGCCAATAAAACTTCTTGTCCAATACTACCTGGGCCCTAGCGTGGAACAGTTTTATTGGATGAAATAAGTTCCTTATTAACAATCTGTCAGTACCTGTAGGTGGGATGAACCTCCCTCGTAGGGAGTGGACACTATTGAGTCGATTCGGAGTTTGCATTGGCAGATGCATTTACTGGAAGTATAAATGTGGATTGACACTAGATCAGCCATGTGATTGTGGGGAGTCTATCCAAACAATGGATCACATAGTGCCTACTGTGCTCTTTTACAAAGGGATTAGCCAGCATAAACAGAATCAGTATGGCAGGTCGTAAATGGCTTGATAGATTGATTGGATTTAGCTGTGTGACCAGTGATCGCTTTATATTTTATTCAATTAAGATGCCATCTTGACTTTTGAATTTTTATCCAAATATACATCACAGCTTTTTAAAATTAACAAATGGTAGCTGATAACAAACCATACGATATATATTTATTCAAAAATACATGTTGTTGACACCTTTCTTTTTTACAGGAATGACGTTACAAGAGAATTATACAATAATAACTAAGAATAAACAATTTCATGCATAACTAAACATGAGCTATTTTTGTAAAAAACAGCTGTTAATTGTATTTATAGTTTAAAAATTTATGTAAGGAATAAATTGGCTTAGTTAACATGTAATTCTTTAATTCCTTTTTGAATTTCTTTTTATCTGTTATATTTGCAATTTTGTCTAGGAAGAGATTATAACATTTAATTCTCGAATAAGATGGTTCCTTTTCATGGAACTTCAGTTTGTGATTTAAAAAAAAAATTTTATTTCTGCCCCTTGTACCGTAATTATGACGTGAATCTAAGTTCTTACATGTCAATAGTATTTATTCAATAAATAGAATCAATTCAAATATACATTGAGAAAAGACTGTAAGAATTCTTAGTTATACAAAATGTTCTTTAACTGGGTCTGTCCCACTGATGGCTAACATAACATTAAAAAGTATAAATAGTTTTTTAATCAGCTTAATATGTGTTGGTACATATACAGTACAAGTAAACGTCACACAACACAAATTTATTACAATACAAGTACAAAATACTCAAGTATTATGGTGATCGATTTCGGTGAACCACGCTCACCTTCCTCAGACCAGAGGGATTCACAAAAGAATCAACAATATTTTTTTGTTGATCAAAATAAAAAGAAACAAAAATATTTGTGCATTTTGTACTTGTATTGTAATATTTTTGTGCTTATATTGTAATAAATTGTGTTGTGTGACATTTACTTGTACTGTATTAAAATGCATCAATTTGTGATACTTGAGCATAAGCTCTTGACCCTATTGTACTGTATGATGGGTGTTACCATATAAGCAAGTTGATGTCATCAGCTTGCATCTTACAACTTACGCATCTTGTGCTAACTCTGGCAAACCTTTAAGATAGCATATAAACAATAATGGTCTCATGATTGATCCTTGGGACACTCCATATTTTCCATTTACTAATGATATAGCTTTTAATACATATGTTTTTTATTTAATCAACTAAGAAACATGATTTAAAAGTACATTATACAAATATAAGTCATAGTTAAATTGAAAATAATACATGGCCTACTGTAAAATTGAAAAACAGTATATTTTTTTAAACAGTTAATCATAAAAGTAAAGTAATGAACAAAATAAAATGAAAAAAGTCTACAGTGCTCTGAAAGTGGCAAATACATAACGTTATTTAAATAATAGATATTTAATGACCAAGCTTTTTTGTTAACAATGGCAGTTCTTTAATTGAAAACTTAGTTATTGAGGTGAAATTAGGGCAACATTGCCCTTTCTTATATTTAACCTCTTAAAACTAACAAATAAAAAAGATTTTGTACATAATTACTTAAAACGGAAACCTTAAAAATTTTGTTTGATTAAATAATGAAAATTAAATTTCCTTATATTATACTAATTAATCTACAGCTAAATAGAAAAAATTTAATGTATAAAAAATGAAGACAAAAATAAATAAAAAATTAACTTACAATCCTTTTTTCCCCTTTAACCTCATTTAGACACACAGCCCGTTTTTCTTAAACTTGTTTAAAATATTCATCAATTGTCTTTTGTTTTTGCACTCTCAAACTTTCTGAAACCACCATCTCTTGAAAGTTTTTTAAAACAAAAAAATTGTCTATTCCTATGTTCCTTTTGATGGCCCATTTTAGAGGGGTAGTTGTAGCCAGAATAGCTTCGTCAGTGGTAATGGTGAAGTTAAACGCCAACTCCGCCACATCTTAGGCTTCACTGGAGACATTGTCGTTTGAATTAGTGTCTGCTACTTCGTCCATTATTTCTTGATCTGTCAGATCAGATTCTAAATCTCCATCAAGCAAGCATTTCATTAGGTCCTCTTGTGACATACCTTCCGTGATTCTTTTGTTTTGCATCCCGCAAACCATTAAAAATGAATCTAACAACTGATCTTCAGTTTCTTCAGGTGTGTTTTGTTGTGTTTCATTTACAAGATCGTGCAATAGGAGGTGTTTCGGCCAGATATTCTTCTATGACATTATAATGTTATGTTTTATAACTTGGTCCCAACCAAATGCAGCATTTATAACAGCATCTTTGATGTTGAATTGCTTCAACAGGGTAGAAATGTCACTTGCCGGACCGCTCACAATGTGCATTAAAAGTGGTTTCTTGTAATGCATTTTTATAGTTTTTATGACATTTTGATCTAATGGTTGGATTAAGGTGGTCGTGTTTGGAGGCAAAAACATAATCTCAATTTGGCCATCTTTAGTTTTTATTTTCAGATCATCCACGTTGACTAGTGGGTGGCCTGGAGCATAAAGTAGCAAAATTAAAGCTTTTAGTGGTAGCTTGTTTTTGCTTCAAAAACCTCTGGGTCAAAGTGGTTTAAATACCATTCTCAGAATTGAAAACTTCTCAGGACACCCGTGCATGGACTAGATTTCGGTGTTAAAACCAGGGCCTATTTAGATAAGTAAAGTGTTTTTGCTGCTGTGTAACTATTGTTACTAATTTTATTATTAATTTTAATTTAATATTGACAATAGTTGATTTGAAAAACAGTTGTTCAAACTGAAATGCGCTTGCACAATAAAGGCATTTTTATTTATTTATTTATAAACTACTGACAACGTTTCCTGTTTTATATATTTGAAAGTACGAAGAAGTTTTACTTTCCCAACAACTAGCAATTTGATCTTTTGGCTTCTCGAAACGTTCATGCATGGCATCAGAATTAGACGTTCTTTTCACATTTTTCTCCCAGGTGCACTGGTTTCCTCCCATGTAAAAAATGAGCTGGTTTGCAACTATCGCCAATTCAAACCTGTCTCATCAGCATTGTAAGTATTATATGGAGTTAGACCCAGCTCCTCAATTTTCTTTTCTAATTGCAAAGTGAATTCTGCAAACTCGAACTGATCTCTTATCAGTTTTTCACCAGATATTTTAAGAAAATGATACCAAACCTTTTTGGAAATGTATTGAGCCATCCATCACTAGCTCGGAAATCTTATTTTTTCTCAATTTCCATGTAAC
The DNA here is from genome assembly GCA_035578905.1 of Stictocephala bisonia. Classification (NCBI taxonomy): domain Eukaryota; kingdom Metazoa; phylum Arthropoda; class Insecta; order Hemiptera; family Membracidae; genus Stictocephala; species Stictocephala bisonia. The sequence continues at coordinate 8,452 of JAQJVL010005909.1, read as the reverse complement.
AAAAGTTAGCCTTTTCTTTTATAATTTCCCCAGATATGGGTGCATGGCGCTCCAAGCATTAATGGCTTATTCTACTCTTGGGTTTTCTCCTTGTTAAAGAGTTTTCCTGTTTCTAGATTCAGTTGTGACTGATTTCATAAATTGTTAAATCTTATCTTTATTTTTTTAAATATTATAAACAGTTGATCACGCAATTCCGTAAATACTACTTAAAATTGCCGGGTGATTCTCCACACGCATGTCTCTGAATAATCGCCCACTTTATGGCTACAGTTAGTTTTATGCTTACGTTTTTAGGATACTGATGATCTATTTTGAATACAGGACACGCTTTATTACACAATAGTATACATTACAAACTTATATAGGAATATAATGAAAACATAAACGTAAACAACAGAAAGAATAGTACATTACGCACTGTACAATAATTTTAAGTAAACTAACAGCAGATTTGGTTTTATAAGCGTTAAAATTATATTAAGTATGAGTCCTTTATAATTGAAACTCAAATTAACCCTTCGCTCGCAGCAAACGAATATATACCCAGCCTCCACTTTGCCTCAAACATGGTTAACGAATATAGAATATATCGGAAATGAAATATTTCTACCAATAGGCTGGAAACCCAGAGCACTGATAGGAAGGGTGTTACAATGTTAAGTTGTAAATTTTTACTCGATTTCAGCTTACGCTTGTGAGCTTCTTCAAACAAAGTTGAATAACTGAAGCTGTCAGGTTGGTTGCTAATAACTGCAACCTACACCTACTTGAAGGGATCCAAAAGATTGAAACAGCGAAGCACAAGCCTATATGTAAGTCTAGTCATACCGCAGTCGTACTGCCTATAGGCAGTCGCCGACCAGTCTGTGTCACTCGAAGCAATTTAGAACGTCTTTTCGCCTACTAGGCTGAGTGTTTTGGTAACACTTAGATAATTGACCCTAAATTCTTAGCCCTGTTTGGTAGTATGCGTTCAAGGACAAAGAATTACTGTTAATGTTAGTCCCAAGATGGTACGACTATATTTACATATTGGCTTGTGCTTCGCTGTTTCAATCTTTTGGATCTCTTCAGATAGGTGTAGGTTGCGGTTATTAGCAACAAATCTACGACTGCTTCAGTTATTCAACTTAGTTTGAAGAAGCTCACAGGCGGAAGGTGAAATCGAGTAACAATTTACAACTTGAAATATTTCTGTTGATAGTGTAAATGAGAGTTCCTAAAACTTCCAATAGAATGCAGCATCAACTTAGACATGTCTTTGGCCAACTCCCTCAGCCTATGAAAATCGAACATCGTCTATGAATGAAAAGGGGCGGGGAAGCCCGTGGCTCCGTCTCCTGCCTTTGCAAACACGTGAAACGAAAATATCCTCAGTCTGTCGCTCCATCTAAGCACATTGTTTTCAACACTTATCGTTCTTTTTTTCAGTTTTAAAAGTTTCAACTAAAATGTAGCAAATTTTTTACATTTCTACTTTTCATTATAATTCAAATCAAATCAAATCAAATTTCTTTATTTGTCATAAGAATTTTACAAATTATTGACAAAGTCACATTGCAGCTAAACAGCCAAGTCATTACTTAATTAATACACAATAGGCTAAATACATATGTCTTATATATAGCATTAGAGTATAATCATGTTTAGTCTTAAAACTTTATGTCACGCATATATTCATCTATATGATAAAAAGGATGGTTGAGCAGCCAGTCATAGTACTTATTTTTAAAGATTTTTACACTATACTTTTCAATCATTGGCACAAGGACATTGTAAACCTTCAGTGATATAACAACATGACTACTTAAAGTTTTACTTAGACGATAAAATGGTATAGTTGTACCATTTTTACCTCTAGTATTGCAGTGATGGATGTTATGATTTAGCTTGAGTAAATGTGGATTGTTTAAAACGTACATGAGAACATCAAAAAGATATAGGTTGATGACAGTTTGTAGTCCAAGTTCTTTAAAATAAGGTTTACAATGCTCAGTAAGATGTGTGTGTGCTACGAATGCTGTGGTTTCGATTCTTCGGATCGGCCTATAGTTAAGAATCTATAGGCCGATCTCCCTCACGAGGCGACCTGCCGAGACCCAAAAATAGGACTGTAGCAGAGTGCCTTGATGAGGCCGCAGGCTGAACTTTCCACCGCGAGGCCGAAGGCCGAGCTTACTTCACGAGCGTAGCGAGTGACGGGGTTGGCACGCGAAGCGTGTGGGGGTTACCCCGAGTGTCTACTCCGAATAAAATAACTTTGGTACTGGCGGAACGGCCTCTCCCACCCGCCTACCCAAACACGTACAGTGGTTTTACGTTCAATGGTATTGTCCCACCCGCCCGCCCATATACACGTTCAATGGTATTGTCCCACCCGCCCGTCCATACACACGTTCAATGGTATTATTATTAACCCTCTTAAAATGTTGTATATTTTAAGAGGGTAAAATATACAACATTTTAGACTCTTTAATACTCTAATAGCTTTTTTTTGCAAAATAAGTATACCTTGTATGTTTGAACTATTTCCCCAGAGTACCAAACCATATCTAATTATCGACTGAAAATAACCAAAATAGGCAGTTCTCAAATAGTTCCCAGGAACAACAGTTTTTAGTCGTAACAATAGGTAAATCACCCTAGATAGTCTTTTACTAATAAAATTTATATGTACATTCCAATTTAAAGACTTGTCAAAATAAACTCCTAAAAATTTTACAGTATCAACAAAGCTGTTATCACAAACATCAGAAAATTTATTTTTTTTAAGAATGAAATTTATAGATTTGGTTTTGTCACTGTTTAATAAAAATCCATTTAATTTAAACCAAGTATTAGCAGATTGAAGGGAGTCAGATGCTAAATTATTTAGCTCACTTAGGTCATCACTAAGACTAAAAAAAGTTGTGTCGTCCGCATAAAGTATGGTTTGAGCATTCACATAATAAGGCAAATCATTAATACTTATAAGAAACAACAGTGGGCCCAAAACTGAGCCCTGTGGTACACCCCATTCAAGTTGCAGTTCCTGTGAAGTTCTATGACCAATTTGTACCACTTGCCGTCTATTTTCAAAATATGATTTAAAAAACTCAAGAGAATTTCCTGAAAGGCCATAATAGTTTAATTTATTTATGATATTAGTGTGATCCACACAATCAAAGGCCCTGCTCAGGTCACAAAAAGTGGCCCGAGCAAAGGCCTTGGTCTCAAAAGCTTGATGGATTTTTTTTGTGAGGTCGTCCATGGCATCAAATGTTGATTTTCCCCTTCTGAACCCATATTGTTCAGTACAGAGGAGATTATTGTTCACAAAAAACAAATATATCTGTTCAAAAATTACTAGCTCAAAGACTTTAGAAATAGTAGGAATGATAGAAATTGGTCTATAACTACTTGGATGTTCTTTTGGGCCCTTCTTAAAAATTGGACACACTCTTGAAATTTTTAACTCATTTGGATATACACCTTCCCTTAAACAATAATTGAAACACATAGTAAGAGGTTGAACTATACTTAATGCAATATCCTTTAACATATTATTGGATATACCATATACATCAATACTTCTAGAGCTTTTCATTTTCTTTATTGCGGTTAATACATCATTGTTAGTAACCACTCTCCAGCTAAAGTCATCCAGGGCAACCTTGTTACTCTTTACTAGATAATCACTTTGAACATTTGATGAGTCAATATTTTTCTTTATTTCTCTTATTGAAGTAATAAAATAATTGTTAAAAACATCAGGGTTAATATTAGGAGTCATACATAATTGATTAGAGGTTGCCTGAGTACTCTTAATTATATTCCAAGCAGCCTTGCACTTGTTATTACTTGATTCAATCTTACTAACATTATACAACATTTTAGACTCTTTAATGCATTTTTGGTATTGGTACTTCAAATCTATGTACTTCTGTTTTAACTGAGTTTTATTATTAAATTTAGAAATGTTATCAGAACTCTTAACAAGTCCATGTAGAAATAACAGCTTACTCTTCATTAATGCAAGGTCCTTAGTGTACCATTTGTGTTTAATTTTCATATCGTTAATATTACTTTTCCTTTTTTTTATAATTTTAAGAGAGTCTACATTATTAAGGAAAATTTTAAAAAATACTCCAAACAATTCCCTTGCCCCATTGGAGGAGTCTGATAAAATATGCTGCCAGTCATAGGAAGATAAATTTGATGAAAGTTTAGTCAAAGCATGAGAGGGCACTATAAAATTAGCATATTGCTCGGACTTCTTAGATGTGGACCTATTCAGCTGGTGATTGATTTTATTTAAACCAGAAATTGCGATAATTATCCCCTCGTGATCTGAGTAAGGAAAGTTAAAAATACTAACCAGACTTGTTGTAATAGTAGGTTTACTGTATTTAATGAACACATTGTCTAAACAGTTAGAAGCTCTTGTTGGTTTATTATTAATAATCTGAAAATTAAATTGCCTTAAAATATTACACCAATCTCTACTTGTTTTTAGAGTAGAGGTAATATCAAAGCTCTTATTAAGGTCACCACCCATTACAATAGTATAATCAGACCATTGGGTTATAAACGGCATAAAATTCTCCATAATTTTAAGATATATTTTGGGGTCTCCTGAGGGTGAGTGATATAATGAAACTATTAATATTTTTAAGTCATCTATAAAAGCAGCTGATGCTTCACAATGTAACTCCTGGCAAAAATTAATAACATTACATATTCTGAAATTAAATTTTTTGTTTACAAAAACTACTGTTCCACCTCGTTTATGCTTAACTCTACCAAAGGCACTTGCACAGCAATAATTAGTAGGGAACTCTAGCTTAATATTTTCATCATTGAGCCAATGCTCCGAAATACAAACCACATCAGGCTTTAATGGTTGAGTTAGAAAGTTGTCAATCAACTCAGATTTACCCTTAATACCCTGAACATTTAAAAAACTAATTTTAAATGAGTCAGATGTCATACAATCATTGTTGTCATGCAACATATTATAATTTACACTGCAGCCACTTAACTCATTAGTATTTGAGTTGTTGTTTTGTCTAAAAAATGCTTGTTTACATACACTTGACTATGAATATTATGTAAGCTGTCAACAGTAATAGAACTATTTACATATGAATTGTTATGTACACTAGTTGGTGGTAGAATAGGTGGAAAATCTTCAAGGGATTGTACTAGATACTTCTGAGCCATGTTAGATGTTGAGTTGCTTTGCTCGTCTGCTTCATGGTCACATGGTCGTTTGCCAATGGTCACAGGATTGGCTTCATTTTCTAATGATGGATGTGCAGTACAAGCCTCTTGCTTCCGATACAAGTTGAATCCAGATGTATACATTTTGTTAATCTTCAGTGCTGTCTCACTCATTACTCTGCCTAGTATCTTGGACCCTTTTCTGTTTAAGTGCAGTCCATCTCTTCCAAGGCAAGAGTTGTCAATATATTTGTCAATGTCCAAATATAATACTTGCTGGTCATGACAAATCCATCGGATGTTCGAGTTAGAGTGTTTGATTACTTTTGAGTGTATATCTCTTCTTTTAATTATGCTGTTAATAACTATAGTAGATTTAGGGAAGGATGTCTTTGCTGTACTAATAATACTCTTCATTCTCCCCATTACCTCGTCTGCACACTGAAGCTGTTTTAGATCATTTGTCCCAACATGTATAAACACTATTTTAGGTTCATCAATTTTGCTTTTATACCGTCCAATTTCTTTACTTATTGAGGTACAATTAGCTCCACCATGAACATTTTTTAGAAAATTCGGTACAGAAGCATGCCTGATCATTGAATCGCCAATTATTAAGTTTATTGTGTCCTTTTGGGGTCTGTTATTTAATTTGTTTGACTGTTCATGAGAATTTGTCCACAAAAATTTAGAATATGGTTTTGATATTTTCCAATCTGGTTTGTTGTCCTTTTTCTTGGATGTATTACCTGTAGCTTTACCGGGTTGTAGATTTTGTGACATGACTTTAGTATTATGATCATCTCCTTCGATTATCTCATTCAGAACATTATATTTATTTTGCAATGTAATTCTGTGGTCATAAGCATCTTTGAAATGTTTAATATGGTTTCCTTTGAATTTATTGTTCTTAACTGTAGACCATGAGATTTGGTCTTTATCTCGGTTAGACTGAAATTCTGCCCTATGTACACTCGTCACTTTGGGTTGGTTATTTGTAGCGTTTTCCCCATTGCTGTTTAATACCAGCCCTCTAATTGTTTCCAGATTCAATCCTTTACCCTGGTTATTATAACAGAGATAGCTTAATAGAGCCCTTTTTTGTATAATGTCTTGCTCTGTTATTTCGTAGTTGTTAGTGCAGTTTATTAGAGAGTCTGAAGATATAGGATTGATTAAAATTCTATGTAGTAGTCTGTCCACAAAAAGAATTAAGTAAACTCCACAGTCAACACCATTTTGTTGTTGAGGGCAATCCATGATTTTGAAATGGACTTCATGGTTTGATGGAGAGACATAACATTTTAACTTAGAATAAATCAGCCTGGCATGCTGAAGGTTAGTTTTATTATTTGAGTCAAAATAAAAAAATGTTTGTTCAGTTTTACTGTAAAACAATAAGCTCCAATGGGATCCACTTGACTCTCCCTCAGCATTATTTAATGGAATTACAATGTATGACTGTTTATCTAAATTCAGATGTTTTATTATAGAATATGAGTCATCAAGGCATTTTATAGCTTGACTTATGGCTGGTGTTAAAAAAGAAATGTTATCAACAATTTTAATTTTATTTAGCAGATTAAAATATTGTGAAATAGAGTCATCCACAATCCACTGATTGCTTAGTAATGCCAAACATATATCTCTATTTACTGGCATGTGTAGATTGTGGTCATTAATCTTGTTTACATTGTTAAGTTTTTGTTCTAACGCTTTTACTTTGGTTGATAAGATGGTTTTAGTTTCATTTAGGCTACTTATCTGTTTTTTGAAGTATATTTTCTCCTCTTCTTCTACTTTTATTAGGTCTTCCTTAATGCTTATTTCCTTTTTTAATTTCCTTCTAAGGAAATCAAGTTCTTGTTCAAGGTTAATGTTCTTTTCTCCCAAAGATTTAACAATATCTTCCCTCGCTTTCAATTCTTCTTCAGATTCTATAGTAATTTCAGAGTTTTCTTTTTTTAAACTAAGAATTGTTGATAACAAGTTTGAATTTTCATTTTTTAAATTTAGTATTTCTTGACTTAGTAATGAATTGGCATTTAACAAAGAGTTACCCACTTCAGCAGCTAGTGATAGGGATGCCTCGAGGTCTTCTTCTTCTTCTTGTTCATATCTTGAAACTTTTTTCAATGCTTCTTCAATGCTAAGATCATCAATTTTAATTGAATTTTGAATTGAACCAAATACAATGTTTTGGACTGTGTGGTCTGCTTCAGCTTCTTTTAGTGCTTCATTAAATTTCTTATTTCTGTAGTTGTCAGTTTTCGGAGTGCCAAGATTGTTTTTATGTTCGTCATAGAGGTACACATCAGCCTCTTTAACTGTTGCAGTATCCCTAGTGTGATAAAAAGTGACATTGTATTTGGTATTTTTTGTATTGTTGTCAATACTTGTTATAACAGCTGGCCAGGCAGGATAGTTGCGCATTTTAGCAAAGACTTTGTCCCCAACACTGAGTTTGTTGTTGTTGTTCACTGACATGTCCATTCAGTTAATTAGAAAAGTGAAATATCAGAATAAAACAAGCGAAACAGGGCAAAATATGCAGTGTTGAATGGAGATTTGTCTGGCTTCTCTGGTCTGGTGAAGTTAGTTGTTGTCAGAATAAAACAGAAGACAGAATATTTGTCTTGCTTAAATTACCAAGGTGAGATTGGTGAAAATTATCAGTTTTTTCCTTCTTTTTTCCCTTTTTTTCAGAGTTTGTATGATTCTCTACATTAATTTTATTCAATCAGGGATGTCCATTGGTAGAAATAAACTAAAATGTGTTCAGTTTTATTTTATTCAGTTTGTCTGATTCTGAATGTCAATATTATTTTTTGTCAAATTACTAAAATTATACAGTTTTATTTTATTCAGTTTGTCTGATTCTGAATGTCAATATTATTTTTGTCAAATTATTGAAATTATACAGTTTTATTTTTTTCAGTTTGTCTGATTCTGAATGTCAATATTATTTTTGTCAAATTATTGAAATTATACAGTTTTATTTTTTCAGTTTGTCTGATTCTGAATGTCAATATTATTTTTGTCAAATTATTAAAGTTCTAGTTATATTTTATTCACTTTGTCTACTTCTAAATTTCAATATTATCAATGTCAAATTATTAAAGTTTTATGTTATGTAATAATATGTTATATAGACAAAGTCAAAATTGAATTGCAAGTAATTCTTAGAATGTGGTGCTAAATGATGGATATGCCTCTTGTTATGATCAGGCAGTGAGTTGAGGTAGGC
>JAQJVL010005908.1:0-32224 GCA_035578905.1 Stictocephala bisonia | reverse complement strand
AAACAATAGTAAACTTGACCTCAAGGTCAACACGTGGCTGATAACAGATTAGCGGTGACCTTTGACCCTGTCCCGGTAGCGGTCTGGCGTGACGTCACACTGTCCTCGGACCCCCATTCTATACTACTAGCGTTAAAATTTGCAATTTTGAGTGTATTTTGATAAAACAAAAACTACTGATTCAGCAAATAAATTACATTTGAGATAAAGTATAAATTATGTTTGGTTTTATACTTGTTTTAACACTTTTTATAAAATTATTTCTTATAATATTTAATAATACGTTTATACTTATTATTACATAATTACAAACAAACAAAAATATGTAACGGATTGAAAAATTACAAAAATTAACAATCAGAACATATAAAATTAAGTATAAGGACAATTCAAAGGTCGAGTTCCTTGAGCTTAAGTCCCTCATAGGCCGCGGTTCCTTTGTGAGGCCAAGAGATGAGTTCCCACGATTATGAGGCATATTTTGGGGGTTAGCTCCCAATGAGCGTAGCTGGTTTATTTGAATACATACAATCCAAATACGATGTGCTAACTCACCACGAAATCTCAGGAACCACTGTACAGATTTTGACGTAATTTGGAGGAAAGTGAGCTTTTATATCATAGAGACCCATTAAGAAAATATTTCTCAAAAAATCATTCCTAACAGGTAGAAACAGCCCCTCAAATTTTCCCTTTTTCCATAAGAGTAACATTGACATTAACGTGATATAATAACTTATTTCAAACAGCTCAAACAAAAAACATAAACATGACACAATAACTTGGCTAATTTGTGTTTCATTGTGAAATTTTTAAGGTAATATCAATGAAATATAATTTTATTACATGCCCCTTAATTGACTTAAGAGGCTTTCTAGACTATAAAACTTGCTATCTAGCAGAATGGCAACAGGATGAGCTTTTGTTTTGATGTGATGGCTTAGGGAGAACCGCAGAGGGAAGTGTAAGGTATCGTAGAGAATCAACCCGTAGCGAAGTAAGGGCTGTCGGCTAATATACTATTAAGTTCGATGTAGTGTCTTACTAACTACATTATCTGATTTTAAGGCCTCTGTCTGAACCTCCAAGAATATTCGCAAAAACTTTCTTTTTACTGATACTAACAAGATGGCACTATTTTGGGGCAAACATGTATTTCTGATGGAAAACTTCCCAAAAGTTATCAACTTTGAAAAGAACACAAATGGAATTTTCCAAACTTGAGATTAATGTACATGTTGATAATACGCCTTTTATATGTAAATTTAAGTTTAGTAACTCAAAAATTTGAGTTTTCATCCACAGAATGAAATACACTGAAAATGCACAATTTTAAAAATAATGACTGTGCTCTCAAGTGGGGTGTGTATGAAATTAAAAGTCTTGCTCTTCTGAATCAGAATATACTATCATCACCACCGTACGTGTATGGGTGGGCAGGTGGGTCATTACCACTGTATATGTATGGGCGGGTTTCTACATATTACAGTTTGTGTATAATTGCTGGTTTTGTATTTTAAAAAATTAACTAATTTTGTGAAATAATTAAGTCATGAAACATGGTGGTCGTCAGTTTTATCCACACAAATAAAAAACAACAAAAAATTATATATATATGCCCCAAAAAATGAAGAACCTTTTAGTATTGATTTCAAATAAACAGGATGGGTATCAAACTGTTGGTTATCGTCAACTAAATCTAAATGTACAGGCAGATTTTGAAATATATATAACATATATGAGCTCACGGCTTCCAACACCCAGAACAGTAACTCCAATAATCAAAAGATGTGTAATAGTAAATAACAGGTCCAAAGAGGTGTATCAAAATAAAAGAATTGTTCTCTTGATACACAATATACTATCAGTTTAAAAAAAGGCTATGTTTATTGACTCAACTGTCCTTAAAACAAAAAATATTGATTGAAAAACAAACTGGTTTAGTAATAAATTAAAATACGAGTAGTCAACTGTGGTATAAAACTACAGGGATTATTTTTCTCCTCAATCGGAATGTACTGAATGAATATGAAGGCCGAGATACTCAAGCACTCTTACAAGCAAGAAATCTGGTAATGCTAAGGCCAAGCTTGTAGAGAAACAACAACAACAACAAGGACTACTGAAAAATGTCTCTTGTGTATAGGTTGTGCTTCACCACAATAATATCGACCGATATATACAATTGGGGCTGCAGCAGAGATTACTGGTGAGGCCATAGGCCGAGATCCACAGATGAGGTTTCAGGCAGAGTTCCCTGACGAAGCCTAGGCTGACCTTCCTACGTGGCAATAGGCTGATATACGCAAAAAGGACTACAAATGAGACTTCCCAAAAAGATTTTACCTGGTGAACAGTTATTATTATTGTTTGTTTTATCTTGTTTGTTATGTTTAACTAATTAAGTTATCTTTGAAACTTAAATACAAAAAACTTCATTATTAATTATTAAATACAAAACTGTGGTAATTATTTCTGGATCATGGAATATTTTTGTGAAATACAGAAGACTCTTTGAGATTCTAGATTTATGGAAAAGAGTACCTAAACTAAAACTGGATTAGATCAACTATTTAAATCCCGTAGTTTGAATAATATAAATTGAAAAACATTCCAGATAATTTTACGTGTATTTGTTTAGAGATTATTCATTAAGGAATAAGCTAATATTTTGAATAAAACACTTTAATACAAGGTATTTATTTATATTCTTTGGCATTTTTAGATCATTAGGAGAGCTGGGGACGAATTTCTGTGGAGCGGAGGATGAAACTACCATTGGCAATGCAATTTTGGCCTTCGAACCCTTGGGATTAGGCCACAATTTGTTGACAACAGTCCTGAAGTACATAAACGATCACTTTGATGGTTCTCGTTGGACGGCAAATGGCCCGGATGTTGTTACTAAAACCATACTTGAGGCCTGTAATACTACGGTAATACTTTAACTCTCGTAGGACTATTTTATATGAGAACTAAGGATAGTAGAGCTAAGGATTGTTAGATTTAGCAGTACTTATATTTGGTTTGACATCTGATTTAGTATTTACAGTATATATATATATATATATATATATATATATATATATATATATATAATGTATGGTTTTTTGACAGTTACCATCTATTAATCTAAAATTATATAAAAGTTGTCATGTATACTTAGAAAAAAATTGGGTGTGCGTCGGACCACACGGTGGAAGTTATACTTCTTTGGCCATTCTCATACACCCACTCACGCACACAAACAGACAGGATATATAAATGAAATATAAGACATTTTTCAATATTATTCAATATATTTATCTTCAATATATTATACGTGACTTCATTATTATATTATACACCTATATTATCATTATCAGTAATTTCTTCGATTAAATTTCTTCGATTAACAATCGATTAATCGATAGTTCTTAAAAATTTGTTCTTACTTTTCAGCGTGACGCGGTTTCTCGACCAACATCCCATCCCAAAGTGTCTAACGGGCGCAAAGAAGTATAACTTCAAAAACTTCAAAAGTCTTATAAGATATTAATAATTTTAAAAAATCAATTCAAAATAATAAGTGATCTCATGTCGCAAAGCTAAACCCAATCCGTTAATCCATTTAATACCCGCCTCACTTAATCTATTTATGCCAACTCATAAAACAGTCCATGGGGCACTCTTAAACTATATGATACCTTATTTGGATAGACTCCCTGCAATCACATGACTGATCTAGTGTCAATCCTCAATTGCATTTCCAGTAGTTATATCTGCCCACTCCAGTTCAGAACCGATTCAACAGTGTCCAATCCCTACGGGGGAGGTTCATCCCACCTACAGGAATTTACGGATCATTAGTAAGGAACTTATTTCATCCATAAAAACTGTTCCACGCTATGGCCCAGCAAGTATTGGATGAGAAAATTAATCTGCTCAACCGAATAGCATTACGTAGAGGTGGGTTTCAGATTTGGGACCGTTCAGACATGGAAGATCCTGTATAATGGAGAGGTAATTGAATTCTTTACGTAATGCCTCCTGACGTCTTATTTAAGGATGAGCTATATAAACATCACCGTGTACCAATGTAGTGAAGTTATCATGATAGTGCCACTAATAACCCTCATGGCTCTATTAGTTGGACATCAATCGATTTGGTATGTGCGCTTTTTAGCCATACGGGAGCACTGTTTTCAGCAGCTGAATAAACCAGTGACAAAGCAGTATTATACAGGACGTGTGCGTTGGCTCCCCAAGTTGTTCCAGCAAAATGATTTAGTAAATGTGCGCTGGTTTTAATTTTAGCTGCTGGTTTTTAAATCGACCCAACGTTACTCCCAGGTACTGTGGATGATCATTGTAGTGAAGTTTTACACCATTTAAAATGATTATATATTATGATATATTACAAAAACTTACATCTTAGTTATATAATATGTTATTTGTTGCAATAACAGGTTATAACTACAGCATACTTTAGATTTATATAACACTATTAACTGGGAAACAAGCTTGTCTGAAATAATAGTAGTTAGTTATTATAATATTATTAGGCTAGGGTCATGATCTAAAAATTCTTGAATACAATAAAAAGGATTATCAATTAGCCATTTATATAAATATTTTAATACTAATACTACATTGAAAAATTGCATGAAAATCTTACTGCGAACAAATATCACTTCTTTGAACCTAATTTTTGAGACTCTAATATTCTAAACTAACTTTCCAGGACTTTTGGGTAAAAGATATATAGGCCTACAGACAATAAATATACTACTGAAATAAGTTTTCAAAGCTTTTTTACAACTTTCTAATTCTACGATACTATGTTTTCTTTCATTGAGTATATATATATATATATATATATATATATATATATATATATATATATATTAGTAATATATATAAAATATATAATACAAATACATCAATAATCATTTTAGAAACATTGAATATAATCATAAAATAAAGATTTTGCTAAGTTATTTTCAATTGTTCAATTTCATTTTTCATACTGAAATTGGATTTTAATTTTACTGTTAACAATTTTGGTATCTCATGGTAAATGTTATGACCAATAAATATTTCATTTTCAGAACATATAATACCTTTTCAAATCTATCGATATAGTAGTAAAATATTGAATATGAGTTGAAATACCAAAGTAGAGTTCATTTTATAGTACACAATCATAAAGTAAAGTAAATATATAATAGCTAGCAGAAAGTACCCGTGCTTCGCTACGGATTATGATTAAGGAACACTTACATTAGGACCTATGTACGGGTTGTGTATTTTCGCCGAGGAACGAAATAATTAATTGTTAGTAACTCGAGTACATCTGCCCGTTGGTTTACCAGAATTAAAATTGAGAAAATGAGTCTGGCGTATCCAGTCTCGCCACGGGGAGGCCGGCAGGTAGAGACCATATTTACAACTTATTTCCAAAAATATATATATATATATATATATATATATATATATATATATATATAAAACATTTAATTAAAAACACCGGGTAGTTTTATTTGGTAAGGCAGTCACCCTAGCCTCTGCCGAATCAATCACACCGGGTAGTTTTATTTGTTAATGCAGTCACCCTAGCCTCTGCCGAATCAATCACACCGGGTAGTTTTATTTGGTAAGGCAGTCACCCTAGCCTCTGCCGAATCAATCCCACCGGGTAGTTTTATTTGGTAAGGCAGTCACCCTAGCCTCTGCCGGAACAGTCTCACCGGGTAGTTTTATTTGGTAAGGCAGTCACCCTAGCCTCTGCCGAATCAATCCCACCGGGTAGTTTTATTTGGTAAGGCAGTCACCCTAGCCTCTGCCGGAACAGTCTCACCGGGTAGTTTTATTTGGTAAGGCAGTCACCCTATCCTCTGCCGGAACAGTCCCACCAGGTAGTTTAATATATGCAAGTACTTAAATATATTTTAGTACATTTTAGTCTGATAGATATATACGGACAGCCAAAATTGATGTTGTTGTTGTTTTCTTAAGTGCTTAGTACCTCTTTGTAAACAACATTTTTAGTCCTTTTTTCTGGCTGAAGGACGACCAGACTGTCAGATGAGCTTACTCTAGAACATGCTACGTATAACTGGCCATGGGAGAAACAGTCATTGCTCAGATCTACCCCAGCCATCTTCAAACTTTGCCCTTGTGCCTTGTTAATAGTCATGGCATAGCATAATTTTACAGGGAACTGCAGACGTTTGAATGCAAAATGGTAGTCTGAGGGAATAAGAGGAATTCGGTGAATAAAAACAGTTTCTCCTTGACCAACGCCTGTAAATATTGTCGCTTCAATAACATGTTTATGCAGAGTTTTCACCTGCAGCCTGGTACCGTTACAGAGTTTGGGAGGGTTTAGGTTGCGGAGTAGCATTATTGGAGCACCGACTTTTAGAGAAAGAACATGAGGTGGAATTCCAGGGGGGTTCAGAGTGTGGAGAAACTCCACTGGATAGTGAACAGCGTCTTCTGTCTCAACCACTGAGTCCACAGATTCATACCTCACAACAGCAGAAGGCAATATTTCTAACAACGAAAGGTTTATTATATTTGCAGAGTCGTTAGTTGGGGTAAGAATCGCCCTCTCTTGCAACCATGTTGGACTATTGTTCACATTGTCATTTAAGTTAGGATATATCTTGTCAAGCAGTGTCTTCATATCACTAACAGTATGACAAAGATTTTGAGGTATTGCACATTTACCTTCATGATCTTCTAGTAGTTTACCATCACCTATTTGTAAAACTAATGTAGAAAATTCTTCTGCTTTCAAATCTCCATTCAAATGAACTCTCATGTTAACTCTCAAAGACAGGATTTTAATTTTTGGCCATAAGAAGGATGACTTAAGGCACGCTTTCACCTCATCAGCCCGAGTTCCTCGAGGTATCACGGGCAAGGTTTGCCTGAAGTCTCCAGCCAGCAGAACTGTTACTCCGCCCATTAGACGTTTGCAGTTCCTGATGTCTTGAAGTGTCCTGTCCAGAGCCTCTATACCTCCTTTGTGGGCCATGGTACACTCGTCCCAAACAATTAATACTGTTTCTTTGAGTACCTGGCCCATATTGCTTTGTCTTGATATGTTGCAAATAGGTGTTTCTGAGTGGTTCAGGTTGAGAGGCAACTTGAAAGCTGAATGAGCCGTCTTCCCACCATCAAGCAGTGTCGCAGCAATGCCAGAGGATGCAACTGCGATGGCAATCTTTTTCTCACTCCTTATTTTTGCTAACAACAAATTGATCAAAAATGTTTTTCCAGTACCACGTCCAGGAAAAAGGAAAAAAGGAGGAAAAAGAATTGCCCAGATTCTGAAATAATACTGCAGGTAATTTCTTTGTAAATATTCAGTTGTTCTTCGTTCAGCTTTGGAACATTTACAGCAACCATTTCACAGAGGTACATCGAAAGCTACATCGACTACATCGAAAGAAATTTCTCTGAGGTGTTCCAGGTTGTTAGTGATGGACTCTTGCTCGCGAAGTGGTGTAGGAAGACCATAGTTTTGGAGACCGTTTGCCAGACATTGAATACACCAAATCTTCGAGTAAAGCCAAACATTTGTTGTACACAATGTCCTTACGCTGTTGCACATCCCCAAACTCTGTCTCCATCGACCTCTTTACGTCGTCCGCCAAACTGTCGCGGTGTTTTTCCCATAATGTGAGAGGACTACTTACTTGGCAAAACACCAACATGATGGCAAGTAGTTCGCGGATCTTGGACGGGGAGTCTGAGAGTGAAGCTTCTTCTAATGTTCGATCCCAGTGAGTGTCGTCTTCGAGCAAACCAAGAGCTGTACATGCAGACTGAAACGTTTGGTGGACCACTCCATTTACGTTCCTAAGATATTCAAATGACGTAGGCCCTTTAACTTCGTGTAGGAGAAGGCGTAGAAAATAGCAATCAGAGTTATTAGGGTGAACAGTATATACCCTGCCTAAAACCTGATCTGTTTTCACCCTGGGATAGCCTGGTACTAATTTCCCTTGCTTTCTTCTACAAAAGGTATTCTTTTTCCATACGAAATATGACGGAACTTCAGAGTAAAGGAGGGTTCTTGCAAACGCATCGGTTTTGCACAGATCGAAGAAGCCCAAAAGAGTAGTTTTTGGCATGTTGTTTAGCCTTTCCATGACATTTTCTTCGTTAAAATAAACTCTTTGGCCGTTTTCAAGATGAACTGCAAGATGCATGACTGGGGGATGGCGATCGTGTATTGGAAAGCAGAGAATTCGCCAGACAGCTTCAGAAGTACTAATGTAGCGTCCTGTCTGGTACCTTGTCACCTCGTCAAGTTCATTTTCAACTGTAAAAGCTGCTTGATTGGACCCTTTGTTGACGTATTTGCAAATATATTTGATAGACTTGACAGAGTTGCAGTACTCGACGTTGATATGCGCTGAAAAGGTGCGAGACAGGACAGGGTTAAAAGGTACCACCCATTGATTGTCAAGCTTTACCCCGTTGATGTCAACAACAAATCCACCATCTGAAGGAGAACGCCTACGGTATTTAGGATAACCGTCTTCCCCAGTCTGTGTTTCACTTAGTAGAGGACGGGGATACTTTTTGCTGCAAGCTCCATTAACCATACAGGGCGAATTTCTGTTGAGAGCACCACATGGGCCGTGGATCAAAGTTGACTTCACAATCTCATGGAGGGCAGGGTCTAGCTCTGGGTCAGGTATCTCTGCACAAATAACTTTGTCAATCATGTCTGGTTTAATCTTTTCTTCTAGCCAAAGGAGAATGTGTACATGAGGAAGGCCTCTTTTTTTCCATTCTATGGAGAACATGTGACATCTACATGCTCCAAATATAGACCCTTTCGTTAGTTTCATCAAATGCTTCACTTTTAAGTAGAAAACCCGCGCTACCAAGTCATGTCTGTGTTGAGCCTTTTGATCTTCCTTGAGCAGTTCACATATCTGTCGCCATTTTGGGTTGCATGTAAAAGTTATAAAGAGATCTAGACGACCAAAATGGCGGACATAGGTCATGGCATCCTGAGTACGCTCATGCATGTAGCGAGGTCTTCCAGTGAAGCTTGATGGTAGTACAACCATCTTACCCAGCTCCGATACCTGAGCATCAGCTTTTCTCATGGCATCCTTCAAGTGAATGTAGTCTTCACTCCTCAACTTTTTTTGGTTGTTTCGAATGACGTTTAGCCGTTCTGTTTCAATTTTTGCGTACAAATCAACCAAAAATTGGTTGAGGAGGTTGCGAAACAAAAGTAAATATGGTTCTTCGCCTTCTCGCTCCATTAAATTATATCCATAGAAATCAGCTGCAGACACAGTTTTCTTAAGTGCTGTCTTGGTGTTTGGGTCACGCTGAGGGATGTTGATACAATAGCCATCTTCACCACGGCAGAACATGAGAGGATACTGAAGAGAATCATACGCTCGATGTAGCTCACTGATTCTTATCAGTTTGTCTTCCCTACTGTATAGCACAATGTCTCGCTTTTCAAACACCTGGCCTACAATCAAGACAGCAACTTCGTTAGTGGTAGGAGTATTGTAACGTCCCTTGTGAGCACTCGAAGGCTTCTGGTCAGCAGTGATAACTACCTGGAAATCTTGCTGATCTTTGGGAACAGAATAAATAGCAGCTTTGAACTCTTTGATATATTTGTTATGTTCATGAAGAATTTTTTGGAGCTGGCCTACCAATGCTGGCTTGACATCTTGAAAGTACCCACAGCGAATGTCTCTTTCACGGTTATCATCACCAACAAAATATATCTGAAGGAAAGACGGCTGCTGTTGTGTTCGAGGCATTAGACTCCCTATTCTATGATAAACCTGGCCTTGCACCTTATATGTTGGCATGAAATGGTCTCCTTTTAACTCTTTTGCTCCAAACGACGTCATTTGGAAACAACCGTTGTATTTGCTAATATTATTAAGAAAATGCTCAGCCTCAGGATGGTCGTGAGAAAGAAGGCTATGTGGGGTCGGGATATTTTTGAAAGGGAAGCAGTTGAACTTTTCCATTACTGCAACACATTCCGGGGCTTTCGTCTTTCCATTTTAAAGCATGGCAGAAATTGCACTTTTCTCGAGGTCCAAGTTGAACTATTTAATCTGTAGAATATTCAATGTTTGGGTCATACTTGAAACCTGAGAGTTTCTTGATTGTCCATGGCAGTAACTTTACTTGTGCACGCCTCTCATTGTACTTTGACGTAGCCTCACGATTATCTTCAGGATGGTTTTTTGAGTACTTCTTTACAGACTTTCTGTTAATCTCGGGGTTGTTCTCGGTATATTTTTTAACAGCCCTTCTGTTTACTTCTGGGTGGCTCTCGGCATATTTTTGAACAGCCCTTCTGTTTACTTCTGAGTGGCTCTCGGCATATTTTTGAACAGCCCCCCTGTGCACTTCAGGGTGGCTCTCGGCATATTTTTTAACAGCCTTTCTATGCATTTCAGGGTGGCTCTCCGTATTTTTAGCAACAGACTCCCTAACCTGCTTTTTTCGGATGGAATCAGTGAATCTTTTTCTTCGTTTTCTACCTCTAGATTTTTGAGGTGTGATCACTGTTACGATTGATTCGTCCGAACTCATGTCTAAGGGAGTTTTAAGGTTTGATAGGATGGGCTGAGAAGAGCCTGGTTGGACTGCAACAGGTTCATAGACACAAAGGGAAGATGGGCCAGGTTTGGATATAATAGGGTCGGTGGGCATAGATTCAGAAAAACCAGGTTGGGATTTTAATGTTGAGGCATAAGATTTTGAGGTATGTAGACTGTTTTGAAAATAATTTAGTACATAAGGTTGTTCGCAAGGTATAAGAACGTCAAAGTGCCCTGCCATGTCATCACCAGAGAACTTAAGTCTTTTTATTTCCTGAACCTCATCCCCATAACAGGCTAAGAGTTTTCTGTCATGAAAGAGCTCGAACTTATAAGGAAAGACCTCTGCTGCAACCATGAGCTCACAAAAGGTTCCATAGAAGTAAGGCTGTGACATGTTGGCGATGTACTGACGTTTAGTTCTGTAAGGGACTTTATTTATGGTCAAGGTGTAAGGCTTAAGTCTGCGCCAGTTGTTGGACACGTGACGCACAATGTCAGCGCGCACTCGGAGTGTTAGTGAAGCTGTATAGTGGACCAGATAAGATAAAGAGGAGAAAAGGCAAGCCCCTCCCCAGTGATCTTTATGACATGGTGAGGTACTGCCACACCATCAATATCGAATGTTTCATTAACCATTGTCGTGCAACTGTTCAGAAAAAGTATTAAGATGAATAAAGAAAAATTTAGCTTTGTATTTTAGAAGAAGAAGATGAAGTGAAAAGGTTCAAACCCAAGCAGATGATCTAGAATTGAAGCAAGCAGTAAGTAAAAGAAGCAAATAGTTAACAGAATAAAATACCAATATAAACTCATGTAGTAAGGGAACACCATACCCAAAGTGGAGTGGCCGGAGTTGTAACTACAGAGTTATGTCAACTGTATCAAGTTTGAACCAGGAGAACTATTAAGAATGTCAGAGTTATGACATGAAAAAAGGTAAAAAATGATGGTATGAAAGGATGTGAGGCAATCGAATACTATGGTAGCAAATAGTGGGGCAAAAGAAAATATTTAAGAAAAAGTAGGTAGTATTCAGAAGCAATAAACAATGGACAGAACTGAACAAACAGCAAAGCAGTGTTCAGGTCAAAAGCGTGTACTGGAATGATATGAGCCGAGCCGTACTGCGGTGCGGTGCTGGTGAGGTGCGGGGAGTGGGAGGGAGGGCAGAGGTCAACTGATAAGAACTGGCCTTCTAGTGAACAGCCAAGACTGCTATCGTTAATTTACAATCAGCGGAAGAATAATAGTATCAAGTTTATTTGTGATCTGTTGTCTAGGTTTAGAAAATATACAACAATCGTCAAGTATTGAGTTTTTTGCTGTTTGGTTTGAAACGTGATTGAAATGTTTTTTTTTTTATAAGCACTTATGCAAAGTATAAAGAGTTATAGTGCCGAGCAGAACCAAACTTGTTGTAAAATTTTTATTACAGTTCATTTAAGACCTAAAAGAAAGCTTAGCACCAATTTTAGTTGCAATCTGCTTTGTAAGTTCAGAAAAAACGTCCCAGAATTCATCTTAGACCTAAAAGGAAGTTTAGCACCAAATTTTCTTTTAATCTAATGTTTAAGTTCAGAAAATTCGAAAATTAAACGTCGCGTTTTACGTGGTTTGGTCGAGAACCCGATTTAATTTTTTTTAACAGTTTCTTAGAGAGCACCTACAACTCTAGAGAAAGCTACATACCAATTTGCATTCGAATCCGTTCCTTAATCATAATCCGTAGCGAAGCACGGGTACTTTCTGCTAGTTCTTTATAGTGCTGAAATGACCCGAACTTTGTGAAAACTTTTTTCTAGAGTTCATCTAAGACCTAAAAGGAAGCTTGGTACCAAGTTTTGTTGCAATGTGATTTGTAGGTTCACAACAAATACATAAATTTAAAAGTTGCGTTTTTCGCGGTTTGGTCGCGAACCTGATTGAATTTTTTGAAACCGTTTCTTAGCGAGCACCTACTACCCTAGAGAAAGCTACGTACCAAGTTTCATACGAATCCGTTCGGTGGTTTTTGAGATTTCATGTTTAGTCAGTCAGTGAGTGAGTGAGTGGTATTTGGCTTATATATGTATAGATTCATGAATCTGTTATGAATTGACAATTAAAGTTAATGTCAGCTGATTTTAGCCACATTGAAAAGAAGGATCAAGAAATTAAAACCTTATCGTGAGATGATAAATAAGATTTAGGTTTTTTCATAGTCTTTTAAAATATATTTGGGTTGGTATTTTTTAAGATAAAGGTATAACAATCACTTTGCTATATCTTATATTCTTGAAAAGTATCCAGCTTAACGTTGGTAGCTGATAAAACGAGGTAAATTGAAAATATACACAACTATGTTTGAGAAAAGTATACATTTAATACTGCATCACATTTTTACAAGCATTTATAAGCTTTATATTCAGTGAATTTCGTATTAAAATATAAAACAGATGAATTTTAATAGATAAGTATTCTGTTAATAATAGCACGTATAGTAGATTATAACTCAAATTTGAGAATGAATGGTAATCCTGAAAAGACGATTAAAAATCATTGTAATAACAACAACAGTACTAGAGAACAGGGAAAGCTCAATGCGTTCATTGCTACCCCCTACATATCTAAATTCTCAGAAAAAAACTAAACGGAATTGCCAGAAAATATAAAATCAAGATAAATTTTAAGACTAAAAACACAAAGACAACATTTGGTAAATATATATATATATATATATATATATATATATATATATATATATATATATATATATATATATAAAAATTAACAGGAAGCCTAACAAAATTGTGACTATAGTATAAAGCGTGAAATAGAATACATAGGTGACAATAAATGTCCTTACACATGTCCTAAATAACAGTACACATAAATGAACACAAAAGAGACACCAGGGATGGTAAAACCAACAACTAACAAAGCATGCATGGGAAAATGAGCATTAATTGAAATTGGATGAGGTAAAAATAATACATAAAAAGAAACATCACTAAAAACAAACATTTGTTGAAGGTGCGTTGATAAAATTAAACAACAGTTCGATTAGTAAAAGTAGAATTGAGGTTAGACCCCCTGGTTACCTTTGTTAAACAAAATAAAAATCAAAACCCAATAGTTAATTAGTTTTAGTGCACAATTTTCCCGCCAGAAAACCTTATTTATGATGCTGAGTTAAAAGGGCACTTAATAGCCGCATGGAGGGGACCCCTTCCACTCACTACCAATCGCCTGATAGGTAATTTAAAGGCGGCCCAGTAGCAGTGTGTCTAGTGCTGTATGGTCGAGTAGCAGAGTGTGCATAGGGTATATGGTCGGATATACCCTATGACACCCGGTCAGCGTTCATGTAAAGGCGGCCCAGTAGCAGTGTGTCTAGTGCTGTATGGTCGAGTAGCAGTGTGTGCATAGAGTATATGGTCGGATATACCCTATGACACCCGGTCAGCGTTCATGTAAAGGCGGCCCAGTAGCAGTGTGTCTAGTGCTGTATGGTCGAGTAGCAGTGTGTGCATAGGGTATATGGTCGGATATACCCTATGACACCCGGTCAGCGTTCATGTAAAGGCGGCCCAGTAGCAGTGTGTCTAGTGCTGTATGGTCGAGTGGCAGGGTATATGGTCGGATATACCCTATGACACCCGGTCAGCGTTCATGTAATATTTGGGTATTTTTCTAATTTGTTTTGTTAATGTGATATTCATTTTCAGGATTTCTTGTTAGCATTTTGTTTTTTGCTGTGTGTATATTTTTTAAATAGAGTTTTGTTATAAATTGTTCGTTTATAATAAGCAATTATGATAAGGCCTGTTCTCCAGGTCTGTCTTTATTTTTATTACGAATGTCAGTTATTTTAGTTTACTTGAGAACGATAGGAGTTTCATACCTATTAAAATGTCGTATAGTTAAAAAAAACACGGACTCTTTGGAAACCAATCGATTTAAAAATAATAATATTTCCAACAATACAATAATATTAATTCATACGTATACGTCAATTACAGGAATAGCGTCAAAGTTTGAAAAGTACAGATAATATTCTTTTCGTGACAGTCATATAGGTTTTGTAATGTATTATTGGGTTGAAATTTCTGAGAAAACTCTTCAATTCTATATGTCACACGTTATTAAAGCCATTTATGAAGAGTAGTCTTAAGTTGCTTTCCTATCTTCGGCTGTTTTTCTGTTCGTGACAAGTTGTTAAGCTTTCTTCCCATGTAGGTTGGTTTATTCTCATATTGTTTTAGGTAATGTGTAGGAAGTGGATACAGTGTTGCGTGTCATGTGTTGTAGTAGTGTAAGTCTTCATGCCTAGTGAGGTTTTCACTTTCAACATACGATATGACTTCTTGGATATAGAGAGTTGTTACTGTCAGTATATTTAAAATTGAGAAGGCTTATCTGCACCACTCTTGAGGACGGATGTTCACAAAAATTCTAATTGTCTTTATTTGAAGGATTAGAATTCTGCTCGTTTGTATTTGAGGTGTCTCCCCTTACGGGTAGGCCGTACCTAATGTAGGACTCAAACAGAACGAAATAGGCAGTCGAGCAGTTTACAGGTTATTGATTGCTTTTATCGGTTTTAATGCATATAGGTTTGTGTTTAGTCTATTACATAGCTAGTCAATATAAAAAGTCCATGTCAGGTTAGTCTATTATGACCCCAAGAAATTTAGTATCATGGACCATGTTGATTCTCGGTATGCCGTCAATTTGTCCTGCTCTTCTTCCGAAACTAGTTGGCTGGTTTTAGAGGGGTTTAACACTAGATAATTTCCATGGCAATATAGGTACGCAATATTGACAGCAAAGTATGAGTTTAGGTCTACATTATCGGTTGTGTATCGGTCAATGATCAAAGTAGTGGTCGTCAGCATACACGACAGTTTTATTATATTCACTTTTGGAAGGTATTTTGATAGGTTGTATAGGATAGGATAGTATATTGTTCATACTATTTTGATAAAAAGTATGAACAGCATAGGGCCTGGGACATATCCATGTGGTACACCTCTGTGGATCTTCTGAGATAGGGATCGAAATGTTTTAGTGATTTCTTTGAATGTTGATTTGATTTAAATTATTTGACTTTGGTTTATAAGGTAGCTCCCATTCCATTTAAGTTGTTGCTGTCACACCTTGAGTAATTAGTTTGCTTACTCTAGTATGAGGTAGTGTCCTAAGCAGTCTAAATATTTACTAAACTCTAGGAAAACTGTAGTGGTAAAGTGGCCTTTTCTAAGCTGACAATTACTGATTCTATCAATTATCTCAATGCTGTGGTGGTTAATTTTCTTTTAGTAAGCCATGCTGGGAGCGTTCAAAATTCTAATTAGTACTATTTTTTTTTTTTTCAAAGTTTTGAGACATTTGGAAGAAGTGATATGGGTCTGTAGATTGAAATTATGTTTTGCTCCCATTTTTATATTTTGGATGGAATTTCGATACTGTAAATTCTGAGGGAACATGACCTTCTTTAATGATTTATTAAAAATAGCAGTGAGATGACCAGACAGTTCTTCTGCGCAGTGCAATATA
Organism: Stictocephala bisonia; assembly: GCA_035578905.1. NCBI lineage: Eukaryota > Metazoa > Arthropoda > Insecta > Hemiptera > Membracidae > Stictocephala > Stictocephala bisonia. The sequence goes on along the minus strand of JAQJVL010005908.1, from coordinate 16,088 downwards.
AATCCATTAAAAATTAAGTAAAACATTATTCGAATTGGCAAAACACAGTAATATTTGTGGATATGACATTAATTACTGCTGAGGTTTATTTATAATAATAATAAAAATCAATTTCAACCAAACAGTGGCTCCTTTAGATTAGCTAAATACTTTGTTTGCCAGTTCTCCGAATATGGAATATCCCCGGAAAGATATTCATGTGGGTGCATGGGATCACCTCGAACACTTTAAAACAACTGACCTCTTTAACTCAATATGGACTGATTGGCAAAATAATCTATAATAATTTAGTTTATGCTCCATACAGATTATAATTATTAGCTCTGTTTCATCCTAAAACCTATTTAAACCTTCTTACGTTCTTCATGTATATTTAACACATATTGTAAAAGTGGTTTCATAGTATTCATTTTCCTCTTTTCAATTTCACTATTTGTTTTATTTCTAGAGTTTGTAAATTCAGCATGAGGCCCATTTATAAACTCTGAATACCCTGTATATATTTTTTGGTCATATATATTGTTAGGCGTGATCTATTCTTTATTGGGTCTTTTCGGTTGAGGAGAAGGTCCATTTTTGTTGTATTCATAATTTTGCATTTATTATAAATACAATTGAATTAATTATTGAGGTAAACAAATGTATACCACAGTACGTAGAAGGATGGGTGTGTGAGTCAATAGTGTTTTATGTGTATGATTGGGTGGGTGGGTCATACCATCTTACATGTATGGGGGAGTGTTGTACGTGTATGTGTGGGCGAGTGGCTCAATACCACTGTATAGTTCTGTGCATAGTTCTGATCATAGTCAGTGATAGTTATTAAAATGAAAAAAAAATATTATTTTAAGTAATATAGTAAATAAGATATGGCAATTCGCTTAGAAGTACAAGTGATGGTTTATAAGTAGCAGCATTTGTAAAAGTCACTTACCATTTTCGTGCTTCTTCTGTGCCAAGCACGTAAATATCTTTTGACATACTTAAATTCTAAAAAAAGTATACACCACTCAGCAAGAATAAATAAAACTTCATTTACGTTAATATTTGGGTTTAAAATGTTAGAAATAGGATGTTATTAGTATCATGCAATATTATATTTCTACCTATGGACAATCTTGCCAGAAGAATGCAAAAGGAACTCCAGTGCTAGTGTAGGTATTAACAGTGATAACATTATTTTATTTGTATTTTCATTAAAATAATGATTTTAGTACATAATCAAACCGGAAGGCCAGGTCTGGAATTGGTGATCAAATTTTAATTAATTTAATTATGTCTTGCTTTCAGATGGAAACAGTCACTCACTGCCCAATCTTCACCGTGTATAACCACACTATCTTGTACCCAGTGTTCTGGATTCACTGGAACGATTTATTTAATCCTGACGTTGGCCCTTCCGTAGTTACTAATATCACCAAGGCTTCCTACTTTGTCCATGTATGGAATAAGCTATCGTCTAAGTCTGAGGTGAAAGTGGGGTCCCAACAGGCCTATGGCCTACTAGCTGACAAATTCTGCCCGGATGTCTATAGGAACTGTGGCGATACTTTCTGAAGAGATCGATGGAGTCCCACAAGGTTGAAAACGGTATAAGTATTCCATATATAAATTTTGTATTCCTTATTTGAACAAATTTTAAAATAGAAATATTTTTGTTTCAAAATTATTTTCATAAGTTTTACAATTATATGGTGGAATTACTAGCCATCTTATCAGGTAGTTATGGCTAGCACAGCCAAAATACTAGAATGGATTTGTTATTCAGGACAAATGCCTACGATACATGCCTACGATAGATATGATACACCGAGACAATCAGGATACGTGATTTATTACATCCATATCTGTGATTTGGAAATAATTTTTATCAAACATATTAAAATTACTACTCTTATATATGCTCTTATACCTGATTCTTCCCTTTTCATAGTTTCTTTTACCTATGTTTCACTGATAACGTACTTAAGAGCTTGATGAATCATGAATTCAGTGAAGACTTTTCTCTATTTTTGATAACCAATCTCAGTATTCCTATTGTATATATTTTACTTTCTATAATTTATATGTACTCTATTTTTCTAGTTTTATAGTAGTATTATTGTAGTTTTATGTGAATGTTGTATTTAAGACACCAATAAATCAGGGTACCTTTATAAATTATGGTTGTTTTGTTTATTTTCATTTTAGTTATGTTTAAAATTATTGGTATCTAATTTGATTATATTTGTTTCTAAACTGAGAGTTAAGAAAACTGCGAAATGCTTTGTAAAGCCAATCCCCAAAGAAATATTTGGCAAAAGTAAAGTAACTAGATGCTATCTATAAATTTCGGTTACAGCCGCGTAAAGGTGCTATCTACTTTATTTAAAAGATAACAGACCTTTTGCCAATGGCGTAATAAGGCATCCTCAGTGGTATCACTCAGACTTTGTCTCGGGAAAATATTGATTCTAGTTTTGACACCGGCCGCTTCAGCCTAAGAAATAAGGAAAAGTAAATTATACTTTTGATTATATACACCTACAATAGATATTCCATCTAATAGGAATATTTTTGCCTGTAATGTTGTTAGTTAGTGTGGCCCGCAACCAAAGCTGGTTTAAACTGCGTTATTTTTACATGGAACTACACACACACATACGACCTATGTTGCCCCAACCACTAACTCTACAAACAAATATGACTGATATTGCCCCAACAACCAACTCTACAAACATATACGACTAACGCTGCCCCAACCACAAACTAAAATCACATACGACTGACGTTGCCCCAACCATCAACTCTACATGCACATATGATTGACGTTTACCCATCAAACAACTCTACAAACACATACGACTTACGTTGCCACAAACTACAATCAACTACGACTGACGGTGCCCCAATCACGTACTCTATAAACACATATAACTGACGTTGCCCCAACCACAAACTACAATCACATACGACTGACGTTGCCCCAACCACCAACTCTACAAACACATACGACTGACGTTGCCTCAACCACCAACTCTTTAAACACATATGACTGACGTTGCCCCAACCACAAACTACAATCAACTACGACTGACGTTGCCTCAACCACCAACTCTTTAAACACATATGACTGACGTTGCCCCAACCACAAACTACAATCAACTACGACTGACGTTGCCCCAATCACCTACTCTATAAACACGTATGACTGACGTTGCCCCAACCACAAACTACAATCACATACGACTGACGTTGCCTCAACCACCAACTCTTTAAACACATATGACTGATGTTGCCCCAACCACAAACTACAATCACATACGACTGACGTTGCCCCAACCACAAACTGCAATCACATTCAAATAACGTGTCAGTTTGAAACGGCTGAGATCTTGTAGGTAGGTTAGATATAAAACTTTGCAAACGTAATTTGTTATTAACAACATTGGAAAAAGCTGTTTCGTTTTTCCATAAATCAACCATAACCAACTAACCATCCCTCTTATCCCACTCGCCTAATTTATTTAATTAGAGACTCATTATATTACTGTACTGATATGTAATATAATCTTATATATTTAATTATAACAAAACTATTTTTGAAAACTATTTTATCATAATAGTCTTTTTATAATAAACTTAAATGTTGTAAAATTACTCAGGGATATATAAGACTACTTAAATAATTGTAATATAGAGACTACAGAAACAATTTGATACTTTCAATACTAGTAAACATTACCAACGAGAGAATATTGAGTATCTCATCAGATGTTTTCTTCTTTAAAGCTACGCAGATACAAAAATAAAACATTGTTCTGCTTGACAAGTCAGATTGGTATTGACACAAAAAGTATAACAGAGCTGTGGTAACGACGTGAAAACCACTATGCAGTTGAGACAAACGTGTTGGGAGTCATTGTTGTGGTGGAACCGATGAACACAGAATCTACCAATCAATCTGCACCAATCACTAGGGAAACGACTATGAGTCTGTTGTTTGTTTAATCGAAAACAAAACTGCAGCTACATTGTTTGATTTAACGACTCAAAAGTGTATCGACCGATATGTTTATTTTCTTATTATATGATTAAAACTTTTCGTTCAAGTTGTGACTTCAAGCAAGTAATATAAGTCAACTCAAATGGCTTTAAATAAATAAACGATAATAAAAGAATCTTTTTGGAAAAATGTTTTGTATTAGCCTAATTAAATTATATTATTTTTATTTTGACTTGGTGCAAGTTACTAACTTTTTGAAACTTATTGGACTTGTTATAGTTATGATTGTCATATATTTTACTATATTGAGGTCTGTCCACTAAGGTTTCTAACGTTTAAGGATTGTGTGACATTTTAATTGCTTTTCTTATATTATTTACCTATTTTATTCTAGTTAAACTACTGAACTGTGTTTATTAGTGTTGTACTCATGATATAAGAAGGAATAAACTATTTGAAGAACCATCCTGAAGTATTCTAATACATAATTTGATTGGGACATCAGTCACATGCATTTTGAAAGTTGTTTTTATTGGGCACCGTAAGTCGTAGGGATTGTAGAGAGATCAGCAGGGGCAAAGTCAGACGTATGTGTTTGTACGGAATTTACTTTGGAAAACGTCTATTATTAGTATCTTGATAAATCACTCATGCAATTTTAACGGACTAAATAAATATTGGTTTCCCACAATGATATCATCATTTTGTGTCACTGATATACTTATTTAGTAGTCCAGTTTTCAAATTTAATAACATGTTGGCACTTTTCTGACGCATATCTATGTATTAAGAGAGGTAGCATTAAAAATACTATCCGAGTGTTACAATAGGAAAAATATATATGAAAGTTTTACTGATCAAAATTTTGCAAAAACTGCAAGCTTCGTTATTTTTGGAGTGGTTCTACTTATGTTGTTGATGCTAAGAGGTGTGAGTGATACAATTTATTGCACATCCTCAATCATCGGATGGTTTCAAAATTAAAATTAATCACATTTTTAGGAATGCAGTCTAGTACAATTAATTATGATGAATTAAGACAGTAGATTAATTATTAGATAGTAATTTTCATTAGAAAAGGATCCAGCCTATAATTATTACTGGAATTGTTTTGGTATCACTTTGAACTATTCGTAGTTTTGAATTTAATTAAAAATGCAATCATACAGTTATACCATTTTTGGGTTATAGTATCCCTCCATGAGCTTTCTTGAAAAAAGTACAGGTAACTGTGATTATAAAATATATTCATAGTAAGTATTTATAGTAATAGCAATTGATTTATTACTACACTCTTTGTAATTATTTAGCGTAAAAAGTGCTGTGAGAAAGATAAATAAATTATATAAATTGATTAAAAAAACGCAGGATTGTATAGTTTAAAATGTATTTTCAGAATTTAAATTTGTACATAAAGTGTACAATAATACTAAGACCCTCGAAGTACTTAAGTAGCAGTAAAATGAGTAACCTTTCATCTGCGGAACCATTCAATTTATATACTAAATTAAATTAGGCTAATGATGGTTTATTTACTATTTTCACTGTACGGTAGGTAAAAAGTAATCTCGTAAACATTAACAATATCCAGTTAAATTATGAAATACGAATTAAAATATTTCCGAAACGTATTTAACGAAATAGAATGTATTTAATGTATCAAAAACTTACTTTATGACAGCAAGACTATTATTCTGCATGGTACCTGATAATTATAAGTAATAATATTGTTGATGAGTTAACTAAATATTTCCTATTCTTAATTTGATTTGAAGAAACTAATTTTAAGGATTTATTTCTCTTAAGTTGTATAGAATACACCATATTTTATATAATTTGATTGCCATTAAAAGTAATTTTCATTATAATGGCATTCACCTCGTAAAACACTCTTAATATGTATTTGTCTAGACATGTGTCTGAGTGATAACATTTCACCGCTCAGACAACACAGTGCATACTTAACTGAGGTAAATGAGATGATATATTTTGTGATAACTGAGACTCAGAATACAATGGTATTTACATAATGTAGATGAAAATATCCATTTTGACCTCCTTTTGTTAAAATATATCACTCCAAGGACACTTAATGTTGACTGCACTATCAAATTTTCTTCGTTGTAAAGTTTGTAGCTTTTATTTTGTTTTAATACAAATTTCCTTGATAAACAGTACAAATTTAATTAATTTTATTAATTATATTTATAAATACAGCATATATAAATTACGCAACCTTTTTTAAGTAAGATGTTTATTTACGCTCCACAAAGAGCGCTAATGTTAACTAGACTTAGTGTATACTTACTGTAGTTGATAATGTTACAAATGGATTCTATGTGCTTCTAAGCGAGGGTAACTTTTAGCTTTATAGAAAAGATCTTTGTACTTTTATAAATAATCATGATTGCACACAACTTACAAATAAAGTTGGTTTTAATATTTATATTAAAATACATATATTATTTACTTGTCTTAATGTAACAACGGTAGTATATCTACCTACAGCTGACAGGTTGCAAAAAAAAGCTAAAAATGATTATCGAATAAATGTATGCGTCTTACAAGTGGGTGTAGTCTTATTATTTAATCGGACCTTATCGCACCGCAAACACGCACGCACTAACAGTTTATCGTTATAATCGTTTATAAACATAAACATTATTAAGATTTAATCATGCTTCCACATGAAAGTTATATTTTAACCGTGTAAATATTCTTTATTAAAATACTATACAATACAAAGTAAGTGGTTTGCTTCATATAACCTAATTGAGTTTTGGAAAGCGTTTAACATATAACATTCTGTAAACAACAGTTTTAAAACCAACACAAATATTAAATTACTTATTAGTTAAAATTGTATAATGATATGTTAAATACCTTCGATAGCCGTTACCATTCAAAGGTGTTTCATAAAACACATTCAGCTTTCAAATTCATAGAACGCTAATTTGGATATTGTAAATCCACTTTTTAATGTACTTCCTTATTATTATTAGATTTATTTTATTCTAATGAAACGTTAAAAAATATTCATAAATCATATTTATAAAATTAATTGTATAATTTATATCTTTATTCCTAACCAAAATAGACATTATTAGTAAAAGGTAAATGTAAAAACATTGAAAAGAGTTTGTATTTGGATGTTATCTCCTTAATTCATTAACATAAATTAACTTTATATTAAATCATTGAATGGCATACATAGAAGTCTACGTAAAAATGTTGTATTTATATGGTTGTCAAGTAGCTTTATACTAGTTGATTAAATAAATTCTCCTTAAAGGATCATTTAGAAATCTTGAGTCAAGTATTTGCAACAATAACTAAGTGTTCTATTGCAAGTTGTAATTAAAAATTAGACCCCATTGAAAGTATACTTCAAGTATTAGTATTAACACATTCCAAAATGACACATTCTTTGATAAGTTAGAGTGTAGTTTTTTAATTAGCATAATACGTTTTGGTATATATACAGTACAAGTAAACGTCACACAACACAAATTTATTACAACTCTAAATAATAAAAGATGGGTGTATAATAAAATATAATGGGTGTATAATAAAAGAAAAAGATGTCAACCTTTTGGTGTCGTGTGATAATTTGTCAGTAATATATTAGTTCCTTACTCCTAATTGTTCCGGTTGGTAGCCATTAAATCATAGCAACCGGAAAGGGCGTGGTGCAGAGACTGATAATACGTCAACTGACCGGTCACAACAATTTTAAAAGGGATGAGTAGTTGATTGAATTCTAGTGTTCTTGATTATTTTACATCAGATGTTAGTATATTTATCTATTTAACAGTATTAACAATATTAAAATTGTTATAATCAACTATTGAAAGAAATGTGCAATAATTTGGATGTATGAATACGAATACAATAAATTGTTTTTGGGAAAGAATATAACTATTAATACACGATACAATGCCTACATATTCCATGTAGTTTATTTACCTCAAAGCTCTTAAAGATAAACAATATCAACATCGAATGGCAACAGATAAATATTATTGGTGCAAGGATAGTGACATATACATTACAGTATAGTATATTTACAGTTATTTTTCTTAAAATTAAGAACAATTTTCCCACCCTGTCCTACTGGTACTGATGTATTTTCACATTAAAAAAAAATTGAATGAAAGTATTGTAACTTTGCTTATTGTTGTTTGTGTAGGATTGTGTATGTGTTTTACTAGAATAGTGTGCTATGAAATATATTGTATTTTTTATTTATTCATATTATTAGGCTGTTATTTAAAATAAGAACTGAAATTCTAAGAAAAAGGAAGCTGGAGTTGGGTTGAATGAAATTAAGGTCTTGAATTCCCTTAATTGGGGTCTGAAGGGCGTCTTCAGTGAAGAGTCGGTTAAGCACCATTGTAAAGTTGCTTGGTTCGACAACTTTACAATGTAATTCATGGTAAACACGTCTTCTTAGAAATTGCAAAAGTGATTGTTTATTTATATTAATGTAATTTTATTCATTGTTTAAATAATTACATCCGAAAATAAACGTTTAATGAAGGGAATATCCCCATTTATCAGTTTGTTTATGGTATATTATTCTTGGATGATATTCAATGAAAAAACGTCTTTATATGTATCAAAGTTAGAAATATAAGGTATTATTTTTAGCAACCATTTATATACATATTTTTATAGTATATTGGCTTTATCAGTTAATTAGGTATACATCGTTATGTATTTCATTGATAGTTAATACATATAAAAGGATATATATTTTTATTTAAACTATTTTATTGATTAAGCCTCCTATTGTTGAAATCATTCAGAATAGGGGTCACTATAAACATATATGCGAAATAGTGCTTTTATAATATTTATCAAAATATTTTTAAAACTCGTAGACAAGAATAGTTAAACGTGATTAAATGAGTGCATATACCAAACATCGGAGGTTTTTTCAATAGGATAGCATTGGGGAAATTGTATCTTTCCTTCCTTCAGTAATTTTTTCCCTTACGTGTTAATTTTTGCAGTATGTATTAATATTATAATATAAAAGTAATAATTTTCCTTTTTATTTAGAAAAAACTTTAAAATGTCCGATAGTCTATTTCGCCAAATTTTCATAAATTTCTAACAAAACCACAAGATGTCTTAAGCCTCCAATTTCAACGATGAATGGACTAAGTTTCAAAGGATATTTAAAAGAGACTAAACAATAATCCACGTTTTACGTAGTTCAACGAACCAAATAGAACCAAACATTTTAAATATTTTTATATAACTTCAATTGCTAAATATTTGGATTTGTTCATATTTGTACATCATTCTTCTCGGTAATAATAAATATTTGTTAAAAGTATGAATTTACGCTACGAATAATGAAATAATGGAGAATTGAGAATATTGAGTTCAATTCAACCATATAAATGTGTTTTGTGTTATTGAGGTAACCTAAAAACATGTTAAGTTTGCTTTAAATTGATAATTAAAAACCATTAGTAACACTTAATTTGGTTCAAGGATCTTCAAATTCACTCAAGGTCTAATTGCCTATGATATTGAGCTAATATTATCATGAACATTTCTGCCTATCAACCTTAAAGTTAGCAATTGAGTCTATTGGTTCAAAACAGTTTACAATAAAAAAGATACTAGTGTATCAAAATAATTTGAGTGTACACTAGTGAAGAAAGTAAATCTCAAAAATATATATGTTTTAAAAACTTTATAGCAGATAGGTAAATAAGTTTGACCCGAATTGAAGTATTAAGATTGTTTTAAGAAGTATTCAGCATCCGTTTTACGGTAACCAAGATTTTAGGTGGTGTATTAATAGGGGTGTATGAATCACACAAATTACACATTACTAAAACAAATATAAAGTAACACAAACGATGTTCGATGTTACTAGTATAATTCGTTTACTAGTATAAAGGTGTACTAGTATAATTCAGTTTTAAAATAAATGATCAATGAATATTTTTTCTGACCTAAAGTATACAAGTGAGTTTAGGTGAAACAGTAACCAGGTGTAATAATTTACTTTTTCTCATCTCAATAATTAAATTTCGTCTTCAAACGTCTCTTTGTGTCAGTTTTCATTCCTTTACAGGAAATCCTATATGAAGAGTCAAGAAAAACTTTAAGACACTAAAACATAAATAATATTTTTAAAAGTTTGAAATTTAAAAATTACTACAAATAATATGTTCCTTTCATTTTTGAAATATGGTTATTTATTTAAGTTTTTTAGGCCTCTTAAAATAACCCAATAACGCTACGAATCTGTCACAGTTTTGTTCAATAATGTATACACAAATATAACCACCCAGAGTACGTTCTGACAGTTTCATTCGACGTATATCTTGTTAAAATTCCCACTTAAAATAACTATTTTAGTTGAGTTCTTCGTTGCGCCCATCTACGTTCCCAGACCGGTAATAGTTTTTGTTATGTAATTTTATGTCATGAACAATTCCACTTTTAACTATTTAGTTATTTTCCAAGTAACTATTTAGTTACTTGAAGTTCTTCTCTGTCCAAGTAACTGCATATGATAAAAGTGTTTTGGTGTAGTTTTAAAGATTTCAAGTCTTGAGGACTCTTGCACTATTAACTTTTTTGGTTTGGCAGGTACTCTGAATTTATTCTTTAATAACGATTATATAGTTGTTAGTTTTGAAAACTTTAAAGTATCGCTCATGTTGACATTTAAAATTAATCATATGATTACTAATCATATATTGGTAAATACTAATCAAATACAAATAAATAATATTTCAAAAGTCAATGTCACGTAAACATGAGGTTTTGACGAATAATTAAATCGTTTATGTGTATTAACTCTCCTACGTGTAGTACCGTTGGTAAGATAAGACTGATTTACTAAGATTCATTGATTAAATAATAACATCCGAAAATAAATCCGAAAAAGTTAATTGTCTAAAAACTAAAAATTATTTTCTTTTATTAAAAGTAAAAAAATATTTTTAAAAAAATTACAATACTGGTGAACAATACTAATTAATGTCCATTCTTTAACTGGATGTGCGTAATAATGAAGTCAATGTTCAATAAAGTCGTTCAATTATCAGCTTACAATATTTGAGTCAAATATACTTTTATTCAATGCACATAATATGCTCCCCTTCTCTAACAAAACTACACGGAATACTCGTTTTTATACTGATATAATATATCAAATGTATTCAAATCCAAACTAATCAAGAAATGTCTAAGTCAGGGAGGCTCGTGGATTGTAAAGCTATAGCTCCAGGAACCAGCTGACGGGATATAAATAATTCCATTCATGCCATATTATTTTCTTATATACATAATATGGCGTACTTATGTAAAATGGTACACTTTCAGTTTTCAATCTTTAGTTTCATCATACATGTAAATAAGCAATACTTGGATATTGAAACAGACTTTAACTATTCCAAAGATATAAATACAGTTAAGCATTATAGTCCAATGCACTGCATAAAGTAAATGTGCATTATTCGTGTTTATTTCAACTTTGCGTTTTTCAAATTAGAATTATTAGGTTTTGTAAAAATAAGATAATAATTTTTGAAACCAACAAGACGGTAAACTGCATTAGTTGCTTTACTGTTCTAGACAGAAATACACAAGAGAGCGAGAGAGTACCTGAAGTGAATTTTGATTAATTCCCTCAGGACCTAATCAGGATCCATTGTGCTTGGTAGCTTGGTACAATAGGCCACCTAACACCCATTTGTACCTTTGGGACCTGGCCTAATTAATGGAAGCACACCCTGTACGCAACACGTATAGCTAAGAACAAGGTTTCATATAAAATTTTAAAATAAATAATTTATAAGGATTTTAAATATTTACGATACATTTATTTGTCTGCTAATAACAAAAGAAGTGCTGATTCTGTTAAACTACATTGTTCAAGACTAGAAAAAAGTAAAATATTATAATGACCATTGACCAATGATATAATTTCCACCCTTACTTTCTGAACATATAAAAGCTAATTATTATAATTGACATTAGTGGTTAACAAATATTCATTACTTATTAAGACACCGATCGTCCAAGATATGGGCGAATATGAGAGGCGAAAAAGTGTAGATGAACAAGTGTAGTCATCGTTACTAACTAAGGTCGACTGTTTGATCAGAAAGAGCTATTTACTAGGGCTAGGGCAACTAAGGGACTAAGTTTTGGTCTGATTTTCAGTTATTTGACAAGCCTTTGTAAATTCAATAAAAGCCTTATATTGTTTGATTCTATTAATGTATTTAAAATTACATGTTTACATAGAATTCATGCTAAATCATGTAAATGAGGCATAGTTCACTAACTGTATGTGTAGGGTTAAAAACTACTATACTACTATTAATAGATTGAAAGAAAATTAGAAATCTTAACTCCTTTAAGATGTGGAATTTAACTGATATATAGTAGAGACAACGTCTATAAATTCATATTTTGTAGGTTAGTAGTGTAGTTACTATATTAGGTACGTAATACATAGGAGTTGTTGTATAAGGAGGTCAGATAACAGCTAAAAGTATCAGTTTATTACCTCAAAAACATTTCAGAAAACATGTTACTGTTGCCTTACTTACACTAAAATGTCTGGTTCTATCTCAAATATGACTGACCGTAAATGTTTACTTCTCAAATTAACAGTAATAAAGAGTTCCATTCTCTATGAAACTCTATTACTATATTGCAAATTGAAGCTTTCATAGTTCCATAGTTGCTTCAAAATTACCCTATTAAAACTTTTCTTCCAAAAACTTGCTTGGTAATCGAATTATAGTAAAGTTTCGATCACTATGATTTGAATTAATTAATTACATATGTAACAGCTGCTTCTTATTATTGTTTTGTTTATTATATTTTTGGTGTTTAAATAAAGATGTTCAGGTTGAAATGGAATTCCGATCTTTTATTAACATAATAATTAGTAAAACACATCAGTGGCAACGAGGACGGGATTGAAATGCCTAGAAGAAATAATATGCAACCAATAGATTTTGGAAGACAGCAGCAGCAAACTACAGTGATTCCAAAATCACAGGTGAACAGTATGACCCAGAGAAGGTAAATATAGATGTTTGGCATATTCAATTTAAGAAGACAGCAGCAGCAAACTACAGTGATTCCAAAATCACATGTGAGCAGTTTGACCCAGAGAAGGTAAATATAGATGTTTGGCATATTCAATTTAGGAAGACAGCAGCAGCAAACTACAGTGATTACAAAATCACATGTGAGCAGTTTGACCCAGAGAAGGTAAATATAGATGTTTGGCATATTCAATTTAGGAAGACAGCAGCAGCAAACTACAGTGATTACAAAATCACATGTGAGCAGTTTGACCCAGAGAAGGTAAATATAGATGTTTGGCATGTTAAATTCACAAATTGCCTTAAAATATCTGGAATAAATGATCAAGAAAACATGAGAATTCATTTTATAGATTGTTTGAGCACCAAAGTACTAGAAACTGTTGTTAACCTTTGTAAAGCTAAATCGGTTGATGTTTTTTCCTATGAGGATTTGTTTGAAATGCTGTCAACCAATTTCAAAGTTACAAAAATAGCAGTTGAAGAAAGATTAAAGTTTTTTTCATACTGCCAAAATACTGAGACATTAGTAGAGTTCTCAAACAATTTGAGACAAAATGTAAACGATTATAGCTTTCCTGCTCAATTTTTCCAACAAGCCTTAATTACAGCATTTGTTAGGGGAACTAATGATTCCAGTATTAAAGCATCATTGATGAGGAAGGACTATAATACATTTTCGGAAGTTGTAGCACTGTCGAATACACTGATTACTATACAAGTTTCGTCTTCAAGCACACAACAAGCATGCAATATTGTAAGTAGGCCTAAATGTCCTTGTTTTGCTTGTGGAGGGAACCATTTTAAGAATTCTTGCCGAATTAGAAATCGTATTAGTTACAAGTGTGGGAGCCGTAACAATATATCCAAAGTTTGTGCAGTCAAAACGATATCAGTAAATGACAAAGTAGGAGATAAGGAACTAACTTCGTCAAAAAACTAAAACCAATACAATAGGAGGAGTAAATGATGTTTTTGTTATTGATCAAAATTCAACGATATTTCCTATTGATTTGAACATTGTAACATCTTTGATTATTGGTGCACTGGTTAAAATGCATTTTGAAACTGGCAGTTGTGTTTCCATAGTGTCAGAAGAAGGTTTATGTTAGGAAAACCTACACTACGTTATAGTAACCAATGTTTTACCTCATTTACGGGCCAGTGTATAATTCTAATAGGAGAATCAAATACACGTCAAATCAAAAACTCGTATTTTAGTTACATTTCGAAATATACAAATATCTCTTAAATAGTTTGTTGCAACGGGTGTCACACAGAACATCTTAGGGAGAGGTTGGATTTTTCAATTAAAACTGCACAGAGATTCTCTTTCTAACTTACATAAATTAAGCTTAAAATCCAATACCTGTAAAGCAATCCTTCAAAAATCAAAATATTGGTGATGAATTAATTAATCTGTATAACAAATTTTAAGAAATTTTCACTCCAGGGGAGGACAAATGTGTAAAAGTTCCTGCACGTTTATATGTAAAAAAGGATGCTTAACCAGTGTTCAAAAAAGCCAGCCCGGACCATCTTACTACCAGGGAAAAGTTAGACAAGAGCTTAAACGTTTGGTAAAAAATTTTATACTTGAAGATATTTTTACTCCGAGTGGGCAGTACCATGTGTCTTAGTAAAAAAAAAAAAACCTAATGGAACTCTTAAGTTATGTGCATACTTATCTTCTGGACTTAACAAAGCGTTAGAAAGTTTAAACATTTCCCTTAACTACACAAGATGAATTATTTTAAAAATAAGTGGGAGTGAAAAATTCACAACATTAGACTTGTCTGATGCATATATGTCTATTCCAATAGAAGAAGAATCCAAAAAACTTCTTATAATAAATACAATTTTCGGATTAATGAGATACAAGAGACTTTGTTTTGGCGTAGCTCCTGCAACAGCTATCTTTCACAAAGTTTGCATTCTATGTTGTCTGATACTAAAGGTGTGGCATTCCTTCAGGATGACATTATCAATACAGAAAAAAAAAAATGATTTAGAACACTTGGAAACTTTCAAAACAGTTTTAAATCGTATTAAAGAGCATGAAATTTGTCTAAACATATAGAAATGTATATCTTGAAAGATAAAGTAAACTATCTAGGAATGACCATCTCCAAAGAAGGCCATATATACGAGTTAAGTCAATTATAGAAATGCCTGAACCAATGGGTTTGAAACACCTAGAAACATTTATTGGAATGGTAAATTATTATGGTAAATTCCTTAATAATTTTTCAGATTTATGTGCACCATTGAATGCACTAAGGAAGAAGGGTATACCATGGAACGGGTCGCACGATTATAATGACGCTGTGAGAAATATAAAGAGACCACTAGCAACAGACCCAATATTAGTACCTTTTATTAATAAAGACAAAATAATTGTAGCAGCTGATGCATATTCAGTAGGGATTGGTTGCGCAATTTTCCACTGTTTCTCAAATGGCCAACCAAGACAAACCAATAGCATTCACATCCAAGTTACTTCAGCAGACCTCAATTATTCTAGAATTGAACGAGAAGCACTGTCCTTAGTTTATGCACTAAAAAACATTTCGTATATACTTGTGAAGTTCTCATTTTTAATTTAAAATGATCATTAAATGCTGTCCATATTCGGATTCATAAAACATTTCGAACATTTCATGCAGACTATAACGGCGGGCATTATATTTATCCAACTTCACTTTTGAGATTGAGTATGTACCTACAAAAATTATTGGAAAAGTAGATTGTCTCAGCCGGTTATATGTTGGTGTAGATAGTGAATTTGACTAAAATGATGAGGGCTACAACACAGTGGTAGGGCTGATTTTCCAAGAAAATATTAAAAAACTACCCATTATAACTAAAGAAATTAGAGCAGAAACCGAAAAAAGACACAGTTTTCAATGAAGTTAAGAAATATCTGATAAATTGTTGGCCAAACACGATCGTTTCTCCTGATCTGAACTCTTTTTATACCAAACAGAAAAAAACTATGTGTACAT
>JAQJVL010005907.1:0-32279 GCA_035578905.1 Stictocephala bisonia | reverse complement strand
CTTATCTATGATGAATAGAGATAATTAAAATTCATATCCCCTCTGCAGTTTTTCAGCAGCTAACAAATGGAAAGACCAAGAACTACTAGAATAATGAATTCCTTTGGAACTACTAGTGGCAGGCTAAAGGTGAGGAATTCTACTGCCTTAGAAGTGGGAAGATGGGAAGAGAGAGGAGCAGTAAAGTATGAGGAGAATACTGTCAGCACGTCCTCGTTTACGGCGGTGGTGGTTGATGCTGCGATGGACTATTCACATTTTTCTCACTAAATGGTTTTCTTATTACCATTTCAGCAAGTTGTTTGGTCAATTCGTTAATAGCTATGTCCAACCAAACAGACTGGAAAAAAGGTGTTTGAGGACTATCTCCATGTAAACTTAATAATCATTGAACGCAGCTGCAATAATCAAAAAAGCGACAAGCATCCTTGATCCTTGAAATACATGTACAGTGATATTAACTCTCCCGCCCACACACACGCAAATGCTACCGTACATGTATGGGTGGGTGGGTTAATACACTGTACTTGTATGGGTGGGCAGGTGGGTTAATGCAACCGTACATGTATGGGTGGGCGGGTAGGTTAATACCTATATGTACCATTAACCAATCCTGTAATGTTGGTCGAGTCAAAGACGAAATTCGAACTCAGGCTCAAGTCCTGACAAGTTACACTGCTCAACCACCGGATCAAATTAACTGGTTATTTCTAATATTAAAAAACTATACAACACATGTAAATAGTCTAATCTAAAAAATATTTTTTATTATTTCTGCTACCAGCTGCAGGCAAGTTTGACTTCACACAATCTACTTCATTATTGTGCGCAAGTTTACTATAAAACAGACTCCATTCTTCAAATACTTTAGTTCTTATATCACTCACCCTGGTGTTCTAACTGTTTTTGGCTCAAGTGCCCGCAGTTTACGTTCAGCCAGCAAGAAATACGTTGCTGTAATGTGGTTGTACTCGTTCTTATCCAAGGCACTGAAAAAGCAGATAAAATTCAATTTTTAAAATTTTAAAATTAAAAAAAGTTTAGGAATCTTAAATTATGAGGCAAAATTGTATAATTTTACGTTTTACATCTGGCTTATATTTTTTAACTTTAAAATTTTTAATCTTATTGGCTTGTATTTGTTAAATATAAATTCATTTTTAATTTAGTGAAAAAAGTATTATTAAATATGAAAAATGCTCCTGACATATTTATTTAATCCAGGTGCCAACTCTTTGTTATGTCAAAACTAATCCTATATAGCCTTTTATTTATACAAAAAAAAGATTAAAAGCGAATAAGAATTTTGTGGAAGTTTTAGATCCAACAGCCACTGAGAGAATAATGAACAGTCTGAGGCTACTACAAATTTTGTATATATAAAAAGGTCTGAGGTTGTTCAAATTTACAAACCTGGTTGTAGATATAAATTTTCCTCAATGTAATAATTTGACAAAACATTACTAAACAAATGATTATTTGTGATAATTATTATATATGTCTATGACTATATCCAACAGTGCTAATAGTTTTATAAAAAAAACTAAGTTTTTGGAAATATTTTACTATTTTATTATACAGTACATTATCTTTTAATTATATATTTCATTACTTACTAATTTTAGTTATAATGCACATCAAACGTTGCAGCGTACGATAAATGTTCAAAATGTTAATACCTACTAATCTAGTTTTAAATATTCAGCCCCATTTTAAACCAGCACTTACATAAAACACATCTTGTATTTACGCACTGCAAAGAAGTAAAGAAAAATAAGACAACCGAATGAGATTGTCTTATTTATCAAGGCTGCTGGCTATGGCACGAGATATTAGAACCAAGAAGAATTACAAGTGGATCTGGGTGAGAGGGGGAAAGATATTTCTCAGGAAAGAAGATGCAGGACCAGTATCAATTGTAACTTGCCAGTCTGACCTAGAGAAACTATAATGTAGGTAGCACAAAAATAACTTAAATAGCAATATTATGATTCAATTACATACATTTTATGAATAGTTGTGAATACGAAACAATAGACTTTTTAAATAAAGATACTGGTTTTGTAATAGTTCAGCAAAATATTAGAAGCATGCGAGCAAATTTTGATTTATTTTTAGCCGAAATTTCTATTTTAAACCATTTACCAAAAATAATCATATTTTCTGAAATATGGATAAAAAGTTCAGAGGTATCTCTCTATCAAATACCAGATTACAATTCCTTTTTTGAAACTAACGAAAATTACAGAGCAGGAGGTGTAGGAGTTTTTTTGCACAAAACTATGAATCAAGTTACTCAAATCGATACACATTTAAGATTTAAAACAGCGGATGTAATTGTTATATCATTAAAATATTTAGAGTATGAATTTGTTTTAATTGCCATATACAGACTTCAATCACAATCAGAAAACTTATTTGTGGACGAACTTGGTTTATACTTATCTGGCATAAAATTTAAATCGAACGTGAGTGTAATAATTTTAGGTGACATGAACTTAAACTTACAACAGGATAACTTTTTAATTGATGAATATAAACTTACCATATCTTCTAATGGATTTCTATCACTAATAAATGTACCCACGAGAATAACTGACACTTCACAGTCTTGTATAGATCATGCCTTTGTACGAACTAAAAATGTAAATAAGGTTAGGTTTGAAGCCGCCGTGATTGACGGCAAGATAACGGATCATTGTTTGACAGCTGTTAATGTACAAGTGAATAGCGGTGCAACAGCTGACTCGGTCAAGGTCATGGCTGCGAACACTCGGTTAAACTACCGATTAGATTTCAGACTTCTAGATAAGCAGCTTAATAATACAGACTGGAGTACTGTTTTTCTTCAAGACGATGCTTCAAAGGCTTTTGATATTTTTATTGGCATTCTACAGGAAAAATTAAATAACTGCAGGAAAATAGTCAACATAAAGAAATTAGCATTTTCTAAATTGAAACCGTGGATAAATATTTCGACATGTAAAAAGATTAAAACAAGAAATTCCCTTTTTAAAAAGGTAAAAGAACAACCTAATAATTTAGAATTAAGGAAACATTTTAATGAGTTTAGGAATAATTTACAAAAAGAGATTAGATGTTTGAAACAAAAATACTACAGTGTACTTTTTGAAGAGTGTAAGGGAAATTCTAAAAAAACGTGGAATATCATTAAAGAGGTTACAGGTCAAAATTCAAAAATAGTTACAAAAATTGAACTAGGATGCAAAGATAGGGTAATTAGTGACCCGTATGAAGTTGCTAATGAACTAAATAATTTCTTTTCATGTGCAGCGGAAAAGCTAATTGAACATGTAGTTAAACCACCAAATTTTAACACTCAATATTACAGAAACCTTTTTTATGAACCTGTTAGTATTAAATCAATATTTTTGAGACCAGCTACTCTTGATGATTTATCTAAAGCTGTAGAATCATTAAAAAATAAAACATCATCTGGTATTGATGGTATAAGTTCCAAGATAATAAAACAAATATATAATAAAATTAGTAATGTTTTACTTCATATTATTAATAAAAGTTTCGAATCAGGTATATTCCCAGAACAAATGAAGTTTGCTATTGTTGTTCCGATTCATAAAAAGGGGTCAACATTGGAATGCAATAATTATAGACCAATTAGTCTGTTATCATCTTTCTCAAAGATTTTTGAAAAGGTAATGAAACAAAAATTATTAAATTTTTTTGAAAATAAAGGTTTTTTTAGCAAAAATCAATATGGTTTCAGAATAGGACTAAACACAGAACAGGCTCTTGTTGAATTTAATAGTAAAGTAACTAATGGAATTAATGATGGATATAAAGTAAGTGGACTTTTTTTGGACATAACAAAGGCGTTTGATACGGTTGACCATGACATTTTATTAGAAAAATTACATAATGCTGGAGTGAGGGGAGTAGTCTTGAGATGGTTTGATAGTTACTTGGGGGGCAGAAGGCAGTGTGTAAAAATTAATGGGGTATTGAGTGATTCAGTTGAAATGAAGTATGGTGTACCACAGGGATCTGTGCTCGGTCCAGTCTTATTCCTAGTCTATATCAATGATTTATGTAACGCGAGGCTGTATGGGAAGGTAACATCTTTCGCGGATGATACTGCATTATGCTATCATGGAAATTCATTAAAGGAAATAGAACATAACATGAATCTTGATCTTCAGGCAATTCAATGGTGGTTCACCAAAAACAATATGATATTAAGTACAAATAAAACAAAGTTCATTAATTTTAGTCTTAGAGGGGAAGCACTGTTTGAAAACAAAATTATTTATAAGTGCATTGAATGCGTTTGTAAAAATGATTATTGCCAAACAAAATGTAATGAAATTCTTCAAGAAAATTTTATAAAATATTTAGGGGTTACTTTGGATAGTAATATTAACTGGAAGCAACATTTAAATGAGCTGAGGAAAAAATTAAATAACATAATTAGAATATTTTATTTCCTTAAAAATATGTGTAATAGTAGTGTTCTGAGAACCTTGTATCATTCTTTAGTTCACAGTAGGTTGGAGTATGGAAATGTATGCTGGGGTGGAACGTACTACTCAAACCTAAAATCACTCATTACAATACAAAAACAGTATATGAGACTGATAGCAAAAAAACCAAGACGTGAACCATCCTTTCCACTGTTCTCCTCTTTCAGAATTCTTCCACTTAGACATTTATATGTGTATAAGGTGTTAAAAATATTTTTTATCAGAAGCAAAGGCAGCAGTGGAAGTAATGTTTACAGATCAAAATTAAGAAAAAATGAAGCTATTTATGTTCCAAGACCGGTAAGCACATTTTATAAAAAATCTTTTAACTATTTAGCACCATATTTATTCAATATGATACCTGCAGAATTAAGAAAGATAGAGAATGTTCATATGTTTGGAAATAAAATTAGGAAATGGTTACACACAAATTTTACAGTAGAAAATTATCTAAATACGTAAATAATTCACATTTAAATGTTTCATACATTCACATTTGTATACCATTTTGAAAATATATTGAAACATTAGATAACTCTTAGTAATTTTTTTAAGTAAAATGCCATAGTACAGTTTTTCATTCAATATAAAGGCTCTAAAAATAAAAATTGATATGTATTTTATACAAACAAAATATGTTTTCTGATGTACAGTTTGGAGCATTATAAATTAAATCTTATTGTAAAATTATTATTTATGTGTCATTGTTAGGTCAACAGCATTAACAAAATTTCAATATTAAGAGTTCCTCCACACAGGCTTAGCCTTGGAGGTTTACATCATCTTTATTTTCTCAGCAGAAGTTTTTTCTTTTTTCTTTTTAGTTTCCTTTTCAATATTCTAGGTCAGACTTGGTATTGTATATTTATGTGTTTGTATAAGAAGGATTTAATTGTTTGTTCTGTACTTGACTGTATGTGATTTGTTGTTAATTATTGTAATTGTTACTTATATTATGTTTTTGTGGTGGAAGCTATATGTACATATGTAATTTTTGAGATGAATAAAGATATTGTTGTTGTAAAAAAAAAAAAAAAAAAAAAAAAGATTGAAGACTCACTCAAGTATTTCTTCCTTAGTAGCAATCTTGCCATTAACCATCTTCTGAACAATGAGCGTGTGATCCTCGTCTGACAGCTGTTGCCGAGAGACTAGTGGCAGACTCAACTCCCCTTGACCATCTGCCTCTTCCTCTAACCAAGGATCCGACGCTATTTCCTCTAGAGTCGCCCGCTTCTCCGGCTCCCGCACCAGCATCTTCCCGATTAACCTGAATAATAAATACCTTGGCAATAAGCATTTAACGTGGCAAGCTAGGTTGTTGGAACAAAGGACTAAAAATAGACAGCGTACAAAATGTATTCTAATGACTGAATGTAAAAGGGAATGGAAATAAATTAAGAAGTGTTTTATAAGGACTATGAAATAGTTCTGACTTGTACTCTATGTAATACAACATACTGTTTGATTTACAGTTTTAGTTTGTTTTACCAGCAACTATTTAAACTCAACAAAAACAGAGGACGCATTCACTAATTAAATATTTTCATCAAGTTTAAAATGAACAAGACCTGGAAAGGTATTTTTTGCTTAAAGACACGATTTTAAAGAACATTGCTCATCACTGCTGATAGTCTTTCTCTCAAATTGGGTTAAATAAAACCCACAATGCATGTAAGTATCAAATTTTAATTTTGAGAATGTGACCATGTGAACTGATTTATTTACTTTAGCTTAGTTGTGGTAAAAACTTAATTAAACTAAATGTCCCTGTGTTAATTAGTTTGGAGCCTTAATATTTGAAACAGTTCAAGAATAAGTAATAACTTACAGAGTTAATAAAATAGTTAAATTAAATAAATTAAAACAACCTGACAAAAAATTTAATATAGTAAATTGTTCTCAACCAAGATAGAAAGAGGTACGTTTGAAAAATAAAATCTCTAAGTCATGTAGTTCGGTAAAAGATTGGATTAAAAAAATAAACACTGTTTCGACTTTTGAGATAATGCAGCAACAGCATCACTTTCGGTGCTTGTACATTTGTGTACAAGGTTAAAAACCTGAGCAATTTGGACTTGCACAATCAAATGAGGTTATTGACTGTTATATTGTTTGTCTACGGATAAGAGAAATCCTTCTTAGCATGTTTTTTTTTTTTTTTTATTATTTTTTGCTACTTTTTGATAAGTGAGGCATAAATAATTCTTAAACCAGTTAGTGTATTTTATGAGCATTTCCATGCGAATTGTGTACTTGTAGGCTTACCATTATGTAACAAAAAATACAATTTTTTATTTCTTTACTTTCTACTCCAACAGTATTTTTAACATACTTTTCAAATGTTGTTGAGGGACAACGGTCCAAACCCCTATGGCAAATTTAAGTGTACCTCTTGTGATTTGAACGTGACCCTCTGCTTTGGAACCAGAAATGCTAACCACTAGGCTATGAAGAAGCCGGTGTTATAACTAGAATCTATATTTTCTGGTGACAACCATACTTTCAAGGTACTATCTACACCATCTAACCAGACGTTTCGCCCATGCTGTGATGTGGCATCCTCAGTGGAATCGCTGTCATCGAAAAATATAATTTTAGTTTGGCATCTTATTGTTTATTAAAGGAAAAATGTATGAAAAAACTACTATAAACATTAACTTAGCTATTCACTACTAATAAAACAAAACCAATACTAACAATATACAAAATAAATTAATAAGAGAAAGAGGCAGTAAAAAGTGTAATCTATTACAAATACGAGCAGCTTAAGGTATGCAAAGGAAATAACTGCAAAGTGGAGAGGTAGACGAGAGAGGAAGTGATGGTAGGAACTGTGTCCTTGAACTTCCGATTTATATTGAATCTGGTATAATTCTAAGCTAGGGCACAACACAACTTTCAAACCAAAAATATATAGGAGATTATGAGCAGAGATTATAGATGCTACTAGGGTCAAAAGAATGTCAAAAATTACATTGTAGTAAATAGTATAATAGCAGAGATGGGACATTAGCAGACTTATCCAATAATACAAACTCAAAAACCTATAAAAATAACAAGTCTTCAAAGCCACTGGCACCTTCTTGAGGCTATAGAAACCTTTATGCTTTGGTCGATGACTCAGGGTATTCTCATGTTCAAGATATAAATGATTTCCTTAGTCTATTTTCTAATCCACCTCCACATCTTCCTCGTACCAAACTTGTTACCCCTGACACATCCCCACCCAACACCAAATCTAGCACCGCATTCCTACGTAAATTTTAGGAAAAGAAAAGGGGTTTGGTTCATCTTTGAAAAGAATAAGTTCCAGTTCCAGAACTATCTTCAGATAAGGGATACTATCGATATGTCAAATGACGCCATACCCTACTAATTTTGAGGGATATTCGAGAAGATGTTGCTTCAAATGCAACCTGTTCAACACCTCTACTGGATTACTTTGGAAGACGATATCCAACAACGTGATATTCACATCAAACCTGCCAATATACAGTAGTACCTTCGCTGTTTCAGCTGACACCATTAAGTCTTGCCTTGTGAGCCAAACATAATTTCCTCTCCTGGCATCCTAGAAAAATATTTAAAAATATTGTTAAAATCCTTTTCCAGCTAGAAGAAGGGCATCATTAGCGTTAAACATTTGTCTACTTTTTAAGTTTTTTTTTCTAGAAAAAAAACCTTCACTTGCCAGTTTACATGAGCCTGCAGCAGATCCATGTGTCTGAACTTTATTCAACACGTGAAGAACCGACAGTCGACTCAGTTGAGATTAAAACCTTGCTCTTCGCAGTCCAAAGCCTTAACCACGCTGGCAAGTGACGTGACTTTGTATATTTTGAGCCAATGGACTTATCTTCTCTGGCAAGTTTGCTGATGACAAGTAGTCCGATTACATGAAATCTAAATGCATGTAACATGCTATATAATGCTAGTTAATAAGGGATTATTAGTTATCCAATAGCTGTCCCCAGCCACAGGTCACAACGATTTACGTGTGTCAGTGGGTATGTTAGACATTTACAATGTACATGTATCGATGGGTGAGCGAATCATCAACAACATGTGTGTATAGGTTAGCCCTGGGTGGGCACTGTACATATATTGATCAATCTAAAGGTATATGGCTGAATAACATATGAAAGATACTATATATTTACTATCAATTTAATTTACCTTCTACAGGCCTGGGAAACGTGAGCTGGAACAGTATACTTGCAGTCCATGATCATGGTTAGGGTCTCGCTATCATTGGCCTCTTGGAATGGTGCCTGGCCACAGACCAGCATAAACAGGATAACACCCAGCGACCACACGTCTGAAACATATCACACAGTTCACCCAGGGACCCCTGACATATCACACAGTTCACCCAGGGACCCCCGACATATCACACAGTTCACCCAAGGGCCTTCGACATATCACACAGTTCACCCAGGGACCCCCCACATATCACATAGTTCTCCCTGGGACCCTCGACATATCACACTCTATACCCAGGGACCTGTGATATATCACACAGTTTACCCAGGAACCCCTGACATATCACACAGTTCACACAGGGACCCCTGACATATCACACAATTCACCCAGGGATCCCTTACATATTACACAGTTCATGCAGTGACCCCCGACATATCACACAGTTCACTCAGGGACCCCCGACATCACACAGTTCACCCAGGGACCCCCGACATATCACACAGTTCCATCAGGGACCCCAACATATCACACAGTTCACCCAGGGACCCCCCCCACATATCACATAGTTCTCCCTGGGACCCTCGACATATCTCACTGTACACCCAGGGACCTGTGATATATCACACAGTTTACCCAGGAACCCCTGACATATCACACAGTTCACACAGAGACCCCTGCCATATCACACAATTCACCAGGGATCCCTTACATATTACACAGTTCATGCAGTGACCCCCGACATCACACAGTTCACCCAGGGACCCCCGACATATCACACATTTCACACAGGGACACCCATCATAACACACTATACACAAACAGAGTAAGTCTTTTGCTTTTATATACAGTTTTGATTTTTTAAAGTGAAACCCAGCGCAGGAATTTATAGTCATAATACTTGTCACAAAGTATAATGTGGTAATCAAGTTTTATCACCTGTTAAAATAATTAACTAGTCATATAGTTATTACTTTGATACATTATATTTTATGACCTATGATTAATGAGTATGCTGAAAACAGATTTTAGAGTCTGAAATAGTATTCTTTCTTCTTTACACACCTTTATCTTTTTAATTACACTACGAGAAACACACTAGTCATATTTAAGGTAAATTAATAACTCTAAAAGGCGCTGCATAACAGTTGATCTAAACTGAGATTTAGCTAAGTCTATACTTAAAATAATTCAAAAATTGTTTTAATTTGAATATGTACCTTTCACTTTAAGACAGAAACAAGAAAACTCTGGTAAGAAATTGCTTTGGTTGGACTCAACATTTTGCGATCATTGAGGATTTTTCAAGGGAAATAATGAGGTTAGGTTTTTAATATCAAACATTCATGATATGTAGATAATATTTATGCTACAAAGATCTCTCTCTCTCTCCCCCTCCCTCCCCCTCTCTCTCTCATGTATTTTCATGTATCTATTATATTTAACTTGTCATCTAGCATAGTGACTCTGTTTTATAATACTGTAAACAAATAAATATGCAAATGCTCTGCAGGTATTGTGTTTAAGTTTTGAAGGCACTTCATAAATAATAAATCGTTACACACTGAGCTGGAATGTTATTCCATGAAATATTCTGTAATAAGCTTATAAAATTGCATATGCACTCGAAATGGTGAAGCAATAGCAACTGATATCACTGACAAGCCAATGTCATTGTTTTCTTAAAATAGTGCTGACAACGCATGTTGAAAGATAAATCCCTATTACTCTCCTCGCTCCTCCTGACTCTTAGCCTTTGCGCTGAAGAATTTCTATTCCTTCTTCTTTCTCATCACTGGGTATCACAGAAACAAAGTTTTACTGTAATAAAAACTTATAATAGTCGTAAATAATAAATGATAATAATTTTGTATTGTAGTTCATTATTCATTAGTAAGATGCCAATCATCAAGATATGGGCAAATATGAAAGGTGAATGGTGTAATGAGTGTAAATGAACGAGTGTAGTCATTGTTACTAAATAAGTTCAACTGTTAGTAACAAAAAGAAAATTCAGTTTATTGGGAAAACTTTTCTTCATCGTCTCCCACAAAATTTCTAAACAGAAAAAATATCAAAATGTTTAAAAATCAATTAAAAATCAATGTAATTAATAAATTACTTCATAAAACTTGCACCTTATTCCTTTGAGGAATTTCGGGATAGCCAAGTTAATAAATAATTATAATACTATTTTATATGTATTGTTATAGGATTAGTGACGCTATTCTATGTACAATTGTATATTATATGAATAAAGGAAGTTTGAAATTGAAATTTGTTTTATGTGGAATTCGAATCAAGTAGTGTTGGTCTGATTTTCAGCTTACTGATAAATAAATTAATCCATCAATATTAGTTTAGTTTGTCGACATCAACATACCAACAGCAGGGGCATCGTAGGAGTCGCCAAGGAGTATCTCGGGAGCGGAGTACGCAAGTGAACCGCAAGAAGTCTCCAACTTCTGGCCTGGGCAAAATCTGTTGCTGAACCTGCAAAATAACCATTAAGCTCTGTTATAAATTATGTTTCAATTAAATGTAAATAAAAAATATTTATTACATATATTATTACTTTGGTAACATTTCTAATGTTTACTTAATTCAATTTGATAAATTGGTTTAAACTTCATCAAAAACAGTAATTAAGCTGATAAGCAATATAGTAGAGCATCGATTATTACAAACTATTTAAAGAGGTGTCCGGATAACTGAAAATTTACCAAAGTCACTCAGCTTTGTGACAGAAGGTCATTTTTTATTTTATATTTTTTATACTTTTTGTATGGTAAGGCTTTTGGATTTTGATACAAATATATATCACAGGTTTTTAAAAAAAATTATTATATAGTAGCTGACAAGCAACTATATTATATATACCAAAAAGTTGTACTCTACAGTATGTCTCATTATAAAAAAAAGAAGCAATAAATATTCTGATAATTTACAACTATGATACACAATCTGTTAAGCAATAACTGCGATGCATTGAACTTGGACCTTATAAAGGAATGTTTCCACCCTCAAACTGTTAATTATTTTGCTACGTCTTCCAACATCAGTCACATACTATTTTGCTACGTCTTCCAACGTCAGTCACATACTATTTTGCTACGTCTTCCAACATCAGTCACATACTATTTTGCTACGTCTTCCAACATCAGTCACATACTATTTTGCTACGTCTTCCAACGTCAGTCACATACTATTTTGCTACGTCTTCCAACATCAGTCACATACTATTTTGCTACGTCTTCCAACATCAGTCACATACTATTTTGCTACGTCTTCCAACATCAGTCACATACTATTTTGCTACGTCTTCCAACATCAGTCACATACTATTTTGCTACGTCTTCCAACATCAGTCACATACTATTTTTCTTCGTCACTAAATTACTCACCCAAAGTCAGTGAGTTTGACGAGACCAAGCCTCTCAAAGAAGACCACATTCTCTGGTTTGAGGTCGCGGTGAACTACATGCAGCTTATGGCAGTAGGAGATGGCACGAACAATCTGGCGGAAGTAGTCACGTGCGACGATCTCACTCAGCCCGGCCTCATGTCGCATAATGTAGTCGTACAAGTCTCCACCGTCACCAAGCTCCAGTATCAGGTAGAGCTTCGTCTGGGTGTCGATCACTTCATAAAGTCGGACGACGTTGGGATGTTGTACCAACTTCATGCATCGTACCTACACAGAGCAAAAATACAATTGTACTCTCAAACAGCTCACTGCTTTTATTTCATTCAAATATATGGAAAACAAATGAAGTATGGTTATCATTTTAATTATTGAATGATACACTTTTGAATCAATTGTGACAAAAAATTAAGTACTTACAGCGTTTATATGCTTTGACAGGTACCTAACTGTTGAATTCAATTTTACTTTTGATTCACAAAATACCAGATTTATTAAAACCTAAAAATGTTATCTACATTGGTTGAAATTCTACCCTAGATCCACTAATGAACTGATTTACACATTAATTAGATCTACAGTCAGTCAAAGTTGCTATTGGTCTCATTTTACTTTTTATTCATATTTTACTTGTTAAATTCTGATTTAAAAAAGTTTACTTCTACCTTAAAACAAGCACAGCTATTTTTATTTTCATAATAAACCAAAATTTATCTCTGCAAACAATTTATATACCTAGAAAGTTATATTTTAGTAAAATTACACTAATTTAATTTTTATTAAGAGCGCTTTCACCGGTTAAGGCATCTTCAGTTGTAAATACAGTATAAACAGAAAAAATGTGAATAAAAATAACAACAACAAAATCACATGTAAAACATGAAATACTAGTTAAATTAAATTTAAGTGGCCAAGTTTGATAAGAATTATTATGAATTAAAATATAGTTTAGTGTTTTCGTTGTTTGATGATATTTCATCTTTAATTAAAGGTAAAAATATATTACTAAAATTTAGAGACGGTTGGGAAATACATTCATCTTTCAAAACTGCCATACATAAAAAATAACTTTCTATTTACAACCTAACCAATTCCATCAAGAATATACAGCAGAAAATTTAAATACAGTAGACTCTCCATAATCTAACATGTGAGACCATAACCCTGTCGGATTATAGAAGATTATGGATTACTGGAGGTATCATTAAAGAAAGGTTGAAAATTATGGGATAAGAGAAAACATAAAAAATGTTTATATGGGTTAATAATGAACTATCTAACTTTTAATACATACATTTGTTTATTATTTAACAAAGAAACACTATTTAAATGATTTAAAATTACAGTATGCAAACATAAGTCGTAAAAACATTGAAAGTAAGACATGACCTACAATAAAATTGAAAAACACGATAATTTAAAAAAAAACAGTTAATCATATAAGTAATGTAATACAATGAAAAGATAAACACAACAGAAGGAATAGTACAGTACACACTGTGCGATACTTTGTAGTAAACTAACAGCAGATTCACACACAAACTCCCACTGCGCTACACAGGTTTAATGAGCCCAGACATGATCATTATTGAACATTTATTTGTTTGATTACCTCTTGAAACAGATGAGCTCTGGAGACATCGTCGAGTTTGGTCTTGTCGATGACCTTGACAGCCACCTTTTCCCCGGTGAAGACATGCCTTGCCAACTTGACCACAGCGAAATGTCCACTTCCCAGAGTGTTCTCCAGGTCGTACAAGCCAGCAATCTTGCCGTCGTACGATCCCGTACGGCTTTTATGCATCCTGCCACTGGAACATCATGGTATGCCTATTATTTACATGTATGAAGCAGGTATGATAGTCACAGGTAAAGAACAGTTCTACAAACCCGAACAACCTGGAAGGGCGGGAAACTTCCTTATAGCACAACAGTTATCGAAGCATGCGATGCAGTGAACATGCAAGACGGACATTACATATTTTAAGTTTTTTTTTTTTTTCTGTAGTATTCTTTATATTAGTATTCAAATAACAATTAATAACACAATGAATAATAATGTAAACAATAAATTGCAACTAAGCAAACTTGGACAGTTCACTGGACATTTTTTCAACTAAACACTGATGCAGAAGTTGAACACATGAAGCTGAAATCACGCCCATGATATAAAGTGGTGGAGCAGTAGAGCAGTCCCCTTCTGCTGCTGAAATCCTTATATGCGCTAAATATAACATGCAAGTCACTTCCTGTCCTGCCCAATTATACATATAATTCTATCTCTTTTCAACTGATAAAACTGGTGTACTAATATGTATAAATAACTTAGTTATTTGCATTTTTTTTTAAATTAAATCAGGTACTCATCTGGCAGAGTTGAACCCGTCTGGACTTGAACAAATACTAATCAAGACATAAGAAGCAATTACTTAACAAAAATCACTGCAAATAGAGCAAGACCCACCGGCCTACATTTACAAAATGCTGGACTACACTCCAGACAAAAGTAAATCAGCACACCTATATCCCATTAGTGAACTTTCAGATGCTGAGAATAAACTGATCAAACAGAGAACACTTCGTTTTTTACAAGTTTAAATTGAGAATAATAATAATTATATTGGACTAGGACTGAAAATATCTTTTCTAGAGCCAAAAACAAATGAAAATTTATCATCATGGTCTATTACGTTTGGTAATTGTTATAGAGGTTCAACGATTTGGAATCACCGTAAAAGTCACTTCAACAGTTTTATTTGACGAAAATTTGTGAAAAGTATTTACATTATACCATAATCATGTTTTTTAAACCAACCTAACTATGTGTAAAAATATTGTTACACAGAAATCTGAATTTAGTTACTAAGTGACTGAAAATCAACGCCTCTGTAAGATTATAGGATGTAAGAGCTAAACGCTGATTTACCTTAGTGTTGGGCGTGGTATAATCAATGCATAATCAATCACCCTCAAACAGCAATCAGAACTAACTGTTCATCCACTGCTTCAGTGCTGTGATTTAACTGTCGGTCACAGTGAAGGATGTGCCTCAAAGCCTCCGGTTAGATAAGAAGGGTGGATTTCTCCTGGTTACAAATGGGGTTTTTATGCTAAATACTAAATGAAACTAATGTTGTTAGCATTCTAGTAGTGACGTTTCTGTCAGTAAAAATACTAATAGATTAGTAGTTTATATATCCAATATGAAATTTAAATATCAAAGAGCGTTAATTACTAAAATAGGTAATTTAATTATTTTATACCAATAAAGGTTTTGATATTAGTACAAATAAGTATAAGCAAATTACAATTTTCTTCAGTTGATCATAGAATAACAATCAAATGAGAAATAAAATTTACTTTTACATTCAGTTCAACTTATGATTTAAATGTTTACCGCAAACTTAGAGAAGAACTTGTGAAGAACTAACTGGTAGCGGTATCTACTGTACCGCAGTACACTTCTATTCAGTCACTACACTGCTAGAGAAATTAAAAACTAATACTTAGAAAGTAGAAATATATAGAAAGTAGAAAAAGTATTATGTTTCTAAAAATCTTATTCGCTAGCAAATAAAAAGGAGTTAGTCACTTTTAGATGTTTATGCTATTCTTGTAACCTTTGATTTTGGTCTTATAATGTATTCCTGAGGTTTTTACGATTTCTTATTAGTTCTTATGAAATATTTAACTCATATAAATAGTCCTGAACTTTCTTAAATTAATTGCCGTTTATTTTGCTGTTGTACAAAATGTCAAATATTATTTTTATGAGTCTGTTTTTATCCATCCTAAGATGTTTGAGTAAAAATGTATTCTTCTTTTTCTCGTTGTGTCTAAGTGTTTACAATTTTGTAATACAGGTTTTTATTAGATATTAAATTAATTTTATTATTTTGATTCTTTTCTTTCATATTTTAAAATAATCCTCTGACACAGTTCTTAAGAAGTACTGTAGCATAAGCGACTCATTTGTGATGACGGAAAGAAAGTTGTGCACTACCGTTTATGTAAATTGGTTACACAAGTACAATAGCCAGGTGGGCAGCGGACTCTACATAAGGGGCTACGGGCACTCACAATCACACCGGTAATGAGCACAGCTAATTATCCCAGCTACGGCGTGACAATTTGCCTCCGACACAGACCAACTTACTTGCTCCTAACAACACTGAGTCAGGCGGCATTTAAAAGACAACTTAAGTTTCTGATCAAGTAAATAAATGTTAAAAAAGAGAAGTTCCATGATTTGAAAAACACAACAATCTATCTTTTTAGTCAAGTAAAAACATGTTCACAGATAAGAAAAAATTATTTCAGTAAAAAAAAAACATCAGTATACCATTTTTATCCATTAAAGATGTAATAATTAAATATTGATGACATTTAAACTGCAAATTAACTCTTTGAAAAAATTTTGATAATAAATAATAATATATTAAATAGGAGATTAAAAAGAAATGGCTATAAACACATAGGTTTAGTTTAACTGTCTAAAACCAGTTTTTTAATTTAACTTTTTTGAAATTATGACATTTCCTTACAACTCTCTGTTGATGAAAATTGTTTACACCATTTTCAAATTTCTTTAAACACTGAATTACTCTTTAATCAACAAAACTTAATTTATTTATTAATTTCTGTTATAAATGAAAAACAGCAGCCCATGTTATCATGTAGACTTTATTGAAAACAATCTTTTCACTGTTCCTGCAGTTAACATTTATCAAAGCATTCTCTATAATTGGATAAATAATACACTTAACACGTATAATCAAGACACACAAACTTTGCAGAGAGCCTCAAATTTCAACTAGTCAATAACAAACCATCGTACATTGAGAACAAGTATTTTTGCAAATTACCGCTAACCATAAAAAATTTATGGATAGAAAAATGTTTATATATAGATTACGAGAATGGCCTGTCAAATAATGTGTTTACATTATTCATGATTTGACCAACACCATCCACACTCCTACATTGTTTTATACTGCAAATCAAGCTTAACTTAATTCTGTAATGCTTTTAGTAGTTCGTTAATGCTCAAAGTTTATAATTGATCACTTTAGAAACAGTTTTATATAGACTACTTTTAAACTGACAATACTTGTACCTCAGAAACTGGGGTTTTTGTAAAGGATAAGAAAAAAATAGCAAACTAGTCTTTTGTCAGCCGACTGTTAAGCATCTGCCTACCCACCTGCTCTATCCACACATTATTGTAAAATTAACTACATCACTAACTAGAGCAAAACACGCACATTACATAACATGATTCTTTCGCAGCCCACCTACACATAGAAGCAGGTACTTCGCTCCTATCCACTCACCCAACTGTTTTACTTTTTGAATAATTTACATATGTTTAAAATGTCGTTTACAAACTCGGCGGTTTGTGTGAGCACAAAGAGTTCGTAATTACTTTAGTGCAATGTTACTGTTTCAATACATTCATTTGGGGATGTTTAATATTTAGATGCATCTAAAACAGTTTACATTAAAAAATATATCAAATTAATTGTAAATAATTAACCTCTTCCCATTCAAAATTCTGTGCGTATATAGTATACTTGACTGAAAATTGCTATTCATATTTATATATTCAAATTTTAATTTGATATTTTGTTAAATTTACCATATTTAAAAAAAGTTATATATTTAATAATATAATTTTTTTTAAACTAATTTTTGTTGAAGTCTGACTACCTTAAAAGGTGTAAGGCCTCAAAAGAATAAAATATGTTATTGATTTATTTGAGAATTTTTCAATTATTTCTTTTAAAACAACAAAGTACTTTACTTAACCTTTATTTTTAATTTGCGAGCAAGTATTGACGTCAGTTGTAGTTTTCAAAATAAAAAAATTATGTTATTTAGTAATATGCAAATAATAATAAAATATATTACAATATAGTTGAATTAAAATCAAGGTAAGTTTATCTTAAACGTTCTTTTTAATAGTTTTATTAGAAACTTAACAAAACAATAATAAGAATCTTTTAATTACAAAAACTAAACCATTTTAAACTATTATTATTTTAACTAGAATCTACATTTTCCGGTGACAACCGCGTCATGGTAAATTTGACCTACCATTATAAATAGGAGTTTTACAGATGTTTAAAAGTTAACGTTTTCTTTCTAAAATTGCTGATTGTTATTGGTGATAAGAGTTAAGTGACCAAAAATCATAAACTATCACAATTTTTAATGTAACTATTACTAGGACACAAACCAAAATAATTTATTCGTTTGGTTCCCTTTTTTAAGATGTTTGTTTAGTTTATAATATGATAAAATGGGTCAGTGAACGAGATGAACTCAAGTAGATTATTGACACTGCAAGCAATGTTATATATAATAGAAGTTTTAAGTGACTGTTAAAAGTTTAAAAGGTTTTCAATACGACTGTAGACCATTAAATAGTTAACGACTAGTGCATTATGTATTTATTGAGTTGTCTTCGAGCATTGTGTACGAGTCGAGTCGTTGGTGCCAAATGTTGCCAGACTGCTGTATAGCAGAGCAACTGACATTACAACAGACTGTAGACAAGTATTTCTGGCACCAAGGTCTCCTGCCATTCTCTGACCACTTACTCTGCTCACTACGATACGTTTAATGACCGATGCCTCTACAGCTATAAACATCAATATGTAAACTGTCTTGTGATCAAAGACCTTTGCCCGTAACCTTCCTGCTACCAACACTACTGTATAACTTATTCTTCTATATAAATTAAAAAGGTAAAAACAAGAAAAGAAAAGAAATATTTAACAATGATTTAGGTAAAATAATGTTAAGAAGTACTGTAGCATTTCTTTTTGAACTTTTTTTTTACAATTTATTGAAGCACTTTTTTTTCTTAACAGAGGTTTTTAAAGAAGTTGAACATTTTACCCTTAATACCAATTACCTGCACACTTAAATATTGTTCAATACTTTTTTATTGTAAATTAACAAGTATATGATTTTAGCTTTGCTTCTAAGTTTGTAATTATCTTAAATGTAAATATTGCTACTTATATATTGAATAGAGAACAATTAAATTCACAACAGTTAATGTGTTTTATTATTCTTATATGTAACCTAAATTCTATATCTTTAGATTCCTTATATGTACTTTTATTACCCGAATTACTACTGATAGTTCAACAACTCAAAGTAGAAATAATTGCACAAATGATTAAAAAATATATTGTGTTATTTGAATGGTACATAACTAGGTGCCGGTGCAGAGAAAAAGACAGTCAATCCTAATAAGATATCCGTGACTCCGTCATAAAATATTTTTGTACTTAGGTATATAACATACTTGAATAAAAGTATATTGTCTAGAAAAGTTTATTTTAGCCAATAGAAAGCCATGTTAGATATTCCATAGTGCTTTAGGGAGCGTCTAATAAACAGAATCAGAACAAATAGTCTTGCCTCAAAAGAACTTTTAGAAGCATTTTAAAATTAAGATCATATTTATAATTAAAATCATATTTTTAAAATTTAAAATCATATTTATAATGCTAGCAACTTTTAACAGAGGTAAAACTTTAACAGTTTGTCATTATATATCTTAGAAGCAATTAGATATGTAGGGAAGAACAATCTACTTCCTTCCCACAAGCACTTTTACAACACCAAGAAAATATTCATAAAAACTTCTACACAACATAGTTAAAACTTTTTAAAACAAAACTTGAGTACATAAAGACTTTTTTTTGTCATTCCTACCAGTTGGACTAAGAACATTTCTAAAAACCTAATTAAAATTTAAACTTAAACCATTTCTAATGAACAAATCTTTGTACTTCACCACCCCTTTTTCGTTACTTTGCTCTACTTAACTTGCCAAGTATATTCCAAGAACATCGTTAATGGCTGGAGCCGGAAATTAACACCTAAGATAGTCTCATGCCCAAGAGGGTCAACAGTGCAATGAATAAGATAAAAGAGAAAAGAACACTTTTGTTTGTGTAAATTATGTAAGTTATTCCTTCTAGAATCGGTATGATTCTAGAGTGGGTGGATGCTAGGGGTGGGTATATTTCCAGTAGAAATGCCATTCAAACAAAACTGAAGTTGCATTGAATAAATTTAAGGAGGCCATTTTGCTTCTCAAAAAACACCAAAAACATGGTTTCTATTCCAATGATTCAGTTGGTAATAATGACTGTAGTGTAACTATTGAAATGTTATTTGACAGGTGAAGAGCTGTTCTAGTGGACCATAAGTTAGTTGGTTTTTGTACAAAATTAAAAATTTTAATGATTTTTCAACAGTGAAATATGTAAAACTTTACATGTAATTCTTGACGATTTTAAATTCCACTAGCTTGGACTCTTGATCTTTAGTGTTGATAGTGCTCACTATAATACATAATAATAATTAACACAAACCGTACAGTTGAAATAGAACAGCGTGTTTTGGCCCGCTGCTGGTAACATTGCATGTCTACAACAGAGCTAATGACTTCCTAGCGGTAACTTGGCAGTTTAGGAAAGAGCCACCTTTAGTGATTATTATTATTATTACAAAGTAGCATTATTTTTCATGCTTAATGAAAGGCCAGATGATTCTTAAGGGCCCATTAATGGAGGTACACTCTGGCTGAATATAATAGTTAGCAAGTAATTCTTTGCCTTTACTTAAGAAAAAAAAAACCCATTTGAAATAAGCAGTGATTAAATAAAAGATAAAACGCACACAAAGTAAACCTCATTTTATCAAGATTAATGCGGTGCCATAACGATTAATGCGGT
Organism: Stictocephala bisonia; assembly: GCA_035578905.1. Classification (NCBI taxonomy): domain Eukaryota; kingdom Metazoa; phylum Arthropoda; class Insecta; order Hemiptera; family Membracidae; genus Stictocephala; species Stictocephala bisonia. The sequence goes on along the minus strand of JAQJVL010005907.1, from coordinate 11,391 downwards.
GCCATAATGATTAATGCGGTGCCATAACGATCCATATGACTATAAATACTGATAAAAATTAACACAATAGAAATCAGATAATTATCTGTATAGAGCTTGCTGAAATAGTTAATGCTTAACAAAAGTTCAAGTCTCGTGTCACCCCGGCTTGAGTACATTTTTGGAACGGTTGGAACATCCATCGAGAGTACGGACAATTGACAAACTGTGCTTTTCTCACATGTGACAGTTCATTTAGCACGTCAGTGTTTTTAAGTACTGGGACAGAAAAAGAGGCCAAATCCACAGCACATGAACTGTACAGAACACTACTATCGATTGTAACATAAATTTAAAAAGACGAAAATAACAACAACAAAAAAACGCAAATTTACTTCATTAAACTTCTTTACTCATAAGACCTTAAATGTTTACAAGTATAATTCAATAGAAGCTAATAAAAACAACGCAAAACCTAACAACACTGTCACTTATCAGAGATTCAAGTCAGTTCACTTAGCAAGTCAGTGTTTTTAAGTACTGGGACAGAAAAAGAGGCCAAATCCACGGCACGTGAACTGTACAGAACACTACTATCGATTGTAACATAAATTTAAAAAGACGAAAATAACAACAACAAAAAACGCAAATTTACTTCATATAAAAATTACACTTCTTTACACATTAAGACCTTAAATGTTTACAAGTATAATTCAATAGAAACTAATAAAAACAACGCAAAACCTAACAACACTGTCACTTATCAGAGATTGCCTGAAAAAAATTAATAAAATGAAAAATATACTGCATATAACATATGGCTTAAAAGGGCAGCTAACAAACTAATAAAAATTTTTAAAAATTAGACGAAAAAATCTTAATAATATTTAGAGTACTTGAGTACTAGCATTTAAATAATGACCTCCGGTCACAGAGCTGAATTAAGTATGTGATCCATAGTTTTAACTTCACATGACTCTGTAATCACATGACTGATGATCATTTGCCATTCCTCGCTTAAATTTCCAGTAGTTGCATCTTCTCACCACCGTATGAAAGAAACTCAATGTAGTCAATTTCTCACAAGGAAGGTTCATTGGGTTTGATACCAGAAACTTGTTTCAACTGTCAAACATATCCCAAGTTAACGCCGAGTTGGTTTTCGCGAAAATTCACCTGAAAATAACTGTGAAGAGGTGGTTTTATAGATTTAAGTCGCCCTGCACTTCAGAGTAGATAGGATCATTTAAGTCGCCCTGCACTTCAGAGTAGATAGGATCATTTAAGCCGCCCTGCACTTCAGAGTAGATAGGATCATTTAAGTCGCCCTGCACTTCAGAGTAGATAGGATCATTTAAGTCGCCCTGAACTTCAGAGTAGATAGGATCATTTAAGTTGCCCTGCACTTCAGAGTAGATAGGATCATTTAAGTTGCCCTGCACTTCAGAGTAGATAGGATCATTTAAGTCGCCCTGCACTTCAGAGTAGATAGGATCATTTAAGTCGCCCTGCACTTCAGAGTAGATAGGATCATTTAAGTCGCCCTGCACTTCAGAGTAGATAGGATCATTTAAGTCGCCCTGCACTTCAGAATAGATAGGATCATTTAAGTCGCCCTGCACTTCAGAGTAGATAGGATCATTTTAGTCGCCCTGCACTTCAGAGTAGATAGGATCATTTAAGTCGCCCTGCACTTCAGAGTAGATAGGATCATTTTAGTCGCCCTGCACTTCAGAGTAGATAGGATCATTTTAGTCGCCCTGCACTTCAGAGTAGATAGGATCATTTAAGTCGCCCTGCACTTCAGAGTAGATAGGATCATTTTAAACTCTCTGAGAAGTGCCACTTTGCATCTTATATCCAGAGGAGCTATGTTGCACAGCTCGGGCGGCCATAGAGGTAACCGCTGATAGCAAACGATACGAACGATACTGATCTATAAAACTAAACGAAAAGCCTAGATTTTGGGTTTGTCTTGATGCCTATGTGTAGGCTATAGAAGGGGTCAGTCAGTGTGCATATATAACTGGATTTGAATGATAAATTTAATAAATAATTATATAAAACAAAATAAGAGTAGTCATTTTTAAAAGGTACTATTGAAACGATTAGTAATTAAGAATAAGTTAAAAAATATAAATGATTATAGTATAAGCAATTCAGTTTTCAGCCTGATGATCTCAACAAAATAATTATAATTGGTATAAAAATAAAGCAGTCAAGCTATTCTGTACATGTACTATACTGACAACGTCAAATACTATGTGGCCAAATAATTTTTACTATGTATCAGGCAGCTGGGTTTATTCAACTTTGCAATTCACTTTACGCAAATCATTTTAATTTCTTATAAAACCTGTAATCACTATAATTGTGCCTTGATTAGATAATTGGTTATTCTTTAACAGAAACAATGCTTCATTAATCGCTTTCCATCGTTAAGGGATTGTCTGTTGCTTGCAGCAGAGAGCACAATTTTAAACTTTTGCTTGCAGATATAATTTAATAATCACATATCTGAAACATAGTTTACTGCTGATACTCTGGAATAAACATGGACATTCAATAATAATTAATGCCTATTTTATATGTCTTTTCAACTTTTCCGTTAAGAATGGAAAAAAATGTATTAAGAGTTGCCTTTGGATATTTAAATATCGCTTTCTTTTTTTGGACAGTGCAAATTCTCACTGAAGGTGTTCAATCAAAAATTATTTTTGAATATTGTAAGTTTCCTAGATTCCCTATCATTTTTCTAATGCAATTTTTCTAATAAATAACTTTTCTAAAAGCAATTCACCTAATAAAAATATTTCTAAGATTGAGTTTCTAATTTCAATATTGCTAACCCAATTAAATAGTCAAAATTCCTAATTGTTTCCTAATGCCCCAAATCATGAGCAGAATTCGTAATTGTTTCAAGCACGTATTTGTACTGATCTGTACATTTGGAAGAACGCAAGGCAAATATGCATGGTACAGCAATCACTTGAATTTCATCACCCGGTAGTTGTCCACCTCTCCGTACAGTTCCCAAAACGGTAAACAGCTGTGTAAAAATGCTACATACATAACCTAACCTAACCTAACCAAATACATTGTTTTTACTACATACTGATGATATTTTTCTAATAATTTTATCATTAGAAGAATATCATTAGTAATATTGAATTAGGCAACAAGTATTAGAAAACTCTATCATTGGAAAAAAATATTATTAGAAATTTTTGTTTAGAAAAATTGCATGAGAAAAATTGATCGGCAACGGTTTCCTATAAGTAATAAATAGCTCAGGGGGAAAATTCAACAAATTTCTTTATGGAGATGGCTACCTAAAGTGGCTAATTGTCCTCTTTGGTACATTATTTATTAAAAATGCGCAATATATTTTATTACAATTTTGAGATTACAGTGAACAAAATATACTATCCAACCTAATGTAGAGGAAAATTTACGAAATATAATAATTTTATAAAGTGTAACCAATTATTTTTTTACAAATAAATGTTTGACTTAAAATTTGTAAAATTATCTTTGGTTGAAAGTGTAGATTACTAATATATAAAAAAACCTTATTGCTGGAGTTTAATATAAGTGAGGGAGTTATGTAGTTTTGTAAAATTTTCTGGATACGGCAAGCGGGAGACGGTGAAGGACAGGGAGGGAGCGAAAAAGTGTGTGTTTCAGTGAGGCACGCTCTTTGCTACTCCTAGCGACAGTTATGATAGAATCTAGAACTAAATTCTTTAGAGGGCTCAACTAGTTGCTTGGATGAACACCATTAATCAATAAAAGCAAGCAACATTTTAGAAGATGTAACAGAAATTGTATGGTTTGATAACTCAACTATTTTCCGAAGCAGCGTAGTTATTTTCACCCAAACAGCATGTCCACAGCTATTTGGTTCAATTCCAATTAAAGTAAAATATTTATTGTTCAACACATGATCAGATGTTGCCCAACTGACTCTTACACATCTTTTTAAGTGTTACTAAACTATCAATTAAGTTAGTTAACTTCCCAAGCAAGATTCTGCCTCAGTTTACGTGTTTAGTTTAATAATTTAAGTCATTATTCATAGCTATTCATTTAGTAAAATCATCAGCTGAAGACAGTACAAGATTTAAACAGCAATGTATTGTAAAAACAGGAACAGCAATATAATATTTGAATAATGAATCGCAAAACACCACAAAATACTCAAATTTCAAAAATAATTCTCAGGAGTACTTTCTGTGTAGTGAGTGGAGCAGAACTTTTACAAATGATCCGCAGTCCCATAATATACAGGATTTGTAGCTTAAGTTTGGTGCAGTTTCATTACACAGCGAAACAAATTTTCGCCAAACTGAAGACCAGGTTTGTTTTTTTGCAATGAGGTATAGTTGATAAATTGTCATAAAACTGTCATAACGTTTCATTAATAAAAAACAGCCAAAATAATAGTTCTCACCAAAGAAATCAATTAATGTGTCTTAATCAACAGGTCATAAGGAGGTGTTATATTTTTTGGGTAGTAAATTTATTTGAGCTGAAGAAAACTAACTAATTAATTTTAGTTTGCATCGTCTAAAAAACTACTATAGTCTCTTAAGATGAAGAACTTTCAACAAGAATAACTACAGAAGAATGTTTTTGATGAAAAAATTGTGCCATAAAATTGTCAGAAATTAACATAACGAATTCTAGTTTTTTAAATTATTTTTATATTCAAATGCTTGTGTTCTTATGAATTAACAGTGTTAGTGTTGTTAGCTGTAGTGGAAAAAATACTTTCATACACTTTTAACACAAACGACCTTCAGCCTCAAATAACTTATAAATAAGCTGTTTTGAGCCTTTGACCTCTGAATGACTTAGTCGCTCAACCGCAATAAACATTCAATCACTTGGAAGTTAGTCTTGCTAATAAACAGCTACTGCTGAGTTCAAAATTAAAATCTATTAATTAACGGCAAAGAAATAATGTTGTTGATTACAAATTAATCTTTATCTGTTTTATAGTCTTTCTAGTTGTACATTTACAGCTAATTTGATCTTTAAAATCTTTAGTTACTTAAAAAAAAAATCTAAGTACACAATCTAGTTTAACTAATCACATGTTAAAATATAACTGTGAAATTAACTTCATAATCACCCCACTATTACAGGCTTACTTTCTAATTACAATAATTAATAGCTCAATCTAACTTGAATATTTTTTACTGTTTTTCAATAGTTTATTTTATCTCCCTTTAGTTCTTTACAGTAAATGTATACTTTTCAATTATATTTTTAAGATAGTTAACTAACAGTATTTTAAACAATCCTACCCCCCCCCCACCCTTGTAAAATGAAAAATAAGATAGTCCCACTTTCTAAAAATCAGATTTTTAAAGTGGAAGAAACCCAATACTTCCTTGTAAAGGAAAAACTATAATTAATGCCAAATTATCCAAAACCTCTGTAATTAGTTTTGAAAAAAAATCTTTCAAAAGTAATTCCTTAGTGCCCATCAAACATGACTCATAGAGTATAAAAGGATCTGATACCTTTAGGCCAGTCACACTACCCTGCCAATCAATGAACCGTGCTCCATTACAGTAGTCTTTGGTAGATCTGAGGTGAGTATTCTGCATCAAAAGAAAGTTACATATCGACACTCGACTCGGAGTTTGTAGTCTGTAGTACCTTCATAACATCCTGCCATCAGTGCCGGATTGAGCACTAGGCAAACGAAGCGTCCGCTTTGGGGCCTCTGGCCCTGTAGAAGCCTCAAAGGAAAACATTTTTTTGATCATAAGTAAATGGTTTAAACGTTGGTAGAATTAAAAATTATGTAAGGGCCTAACTTAACTGTAATATTGTGTTAAGCTCTTTGGTGTGTAAATCAACTGGTGCGTAGGTATCGTAATAGGTAAAGTACCGTGAAAACAGAGTGGAGTGGAGCCAGTGGGCCTATGGGAGGGTGTAATGTAAACATAATTTACCTTGAGTGCGAGTTTAAGACTGATCTTTAATACTGGCACCTGGCTGGTGTTTAATGATTTATTTTATTACTAGGCTGCCAAATGTTAGTAAAATGTAACAACTATTGTAGTTTAACTCGCCAAAGATAGGCCGACATAACCTTAAAATACACAGGGTGTAGTCTGTTAGACCAAAACAAAAGGAAAATTAAGGAGGTACAACTTTTTTCCTTGAAAACAAATAAAAAACACTTTATTACAATTACTCTATTAGCCACCATTTGTTATCCCACGTTTATTTTTTTTAATAGGTGTTACTTAACCAATTTGATTTAAACTTTGTTTATGTTTACATATATTGTAAATATACAATTTGTATAACAAAAATTACTGTCAGCCTGATACAATTTCTTGTTTCAAAATGGTGGCAATTTTAGTGCATTTAAAGCTGTTTTAATTTTTTTAGCTGGCAAAATGATGTTGTTCGCGTCCATAGCAATTTTTTTAAACTGTACATATCCCCTAGTTAGTTCTAATCGAGCAACAAACCTGGTAGCTGGACCATCACAAATTTCTGATCTATCCCCTACGGCAGCTACCACACAAAATAAAAAAGGTCCTTTTGAGGACAAAGCTAATTACAAAATAATAAGTTCTGTGTTAAATTTAGTCCATTTTATCACTGAAGGCAAGGCGCAGAGTGAGTGCATGAGTATCCTTCTAGATCCTTCTAGGAAACAATCCTTCTAGGAAACAATGTAGATATCCTTGCACTTCAAGAGACACACATAGAAGACAATAATAGTGCAAGAGGCAATATTCCTGGATATAGACTTGTTAATTCCATTAAGCATCTTCCATATCATTGCAACTCACATAAAGAATGACATGGACAATGTGTCAATTACCCATAAGAGCTCTGATAGTGACATCTATGTCTTGGCAATCCAAGTGTCAGAAACTACGAAAGTTTATAAGCCTTCCAACATCTAGTGGCCTGACGATAGGATTTTGCCAAGTCTTAAAAACCCTGTCCTTTATGTGGGAGACTAAAACATTCACCATAGCCAATAGGGCTACAACACCAACGACGAGAATCACAGAAAGCCTGCTGACTGGACTGAAATGAACAACATTTCCTTGGTTTTTTATGCTAAAGATTCAGCCACATTTTATTCAGCTTGTTGGCATCGACGTTACTCCTGCGACTTAAGCTTCTGCTCATATGAAAGATAATTAAGACCAAAGTCAATTAGGAGAAAAGATCTTCATGCTTTTCTCCACTGTCAACTTAGGCTAGTTATGGTTTCATTGTTAACCCAAATTCCCATAATTCGATCTTTTCCAAGGCCTAGATGGAATTGGAATAAAGCACAACGGGAGGTCTTCACCACCAGGCTTGATGATAGCATCAGGTTCATTTCTCCTACAATAAGAAATTACGATTGTTTCACAAGTTTCGTATTGTCCATTGCTAAAGCTTGCATAGCGAGAGGATAGAAAAAAAGAGTATATACCAGGATGGAGTAAAGAATCAGATGACCTTTACAAAGAGTTTATTGCTACCGAAAACTCGAGCAGCTAATCTGCTGCTGCGTTCTGTAGACAGTGCAAGAGAGAAAATTGGGTTAAAAATGTTGAACTTTATCCACAGCAGTAGAAAAGCGTGGTCACTTTTAATGAAACACTTTACTGGTAAATCTCCAAATCAAACAGAAGTGCTCCACCTGAAGGCTTCTAATATAGCTAAACGGATAGTCAGCTTATCAAAGTCAGCCCGCCATCCTTCCGACAAAATGTGCTTTACAAGCATAACATTTCATGATATTAAAAAGAGAAAACTGTTCTGTTGTGGTGGATGGTTAGGTGCCCTTAAAATATGAATTGGTAAGGTGACGGTGAAGTTTTTTTGGGAGGTGTGGGGTGGTTAGGTGGGTTTAGTCGTCTATGGGTAGAGGGGTGTAGTGGGGGGGCCTCATGACCCTTCTTGCTTTGGGGCCCCAATGGGCCTTTATCCAGCTCTGCCTGCCACAACTCCTTCCGCAACCCTAGCGTTACCCTTCCTGTATCAGCGTAGTAGTGACATACCGCTTATATCCTAAAACGTAAAGTATGTCAGCACAATAGCAACCTCTTTTCTATTTCCTTTTGAAATTGTAATTCCACCAATGCCTCCTTTTCCTATACTTATTTGTGGCCATACTTATGTATGCAGCCGCTGTTACAGTCCATTGACTTGCAGTGTACATCTACAAATGGCACAACACTTTTCTACACAAGACAATATTACTGCATTGTTAACAAAATTAACTACAGCACATAATCTGCAGACGATATTCTTTCCCAGAGTTGTGGTTTGGCCAAAATGTTATGAAGCAATGCTCTGTTCACTGCTCGACACGGGGAGACAAAAATGTCCCTATAACTCCGAGCTGAGCAATAGAAATGTCGATCAATGCTCGGTTTGACATTTGGTTGTGTGTGGCTTCCCTTAGGTCCACACCTACGAGCCCATCTCTGTAACCGTAAGATACCTTAAGGTAAGAAAACATTAGGGTAACATGCATCATGAGGAGTAGAGATTTGTAACTATCCACAAGCTTTGCCATTTAGTAATTTATCTTCTCAATAGCGTGAATCAGTTTATTAAGCAATTTTTTAAGTTATTTATTAGGCATTAAATACTGTATGAAGAGTTTGAAATGTTAAGTCGTGTATAAAACATAGCTGCAGATGTGAAAGCATACAAGGTGATATCGCAGCCTATTCACTTTTACTTGATTCAAATATTTGTGATAGAAAAAAATCTTTGTTAGAAATTTATAATCTAGTTCCTCTTATAACCTTATTAGAAAAACTATATATTTGTAAATATTTGAAACATGTATTTTTAGATTACTTTTTTATTTACTGATTAGATATTCCAGTATTTAAAAAAGGTACAATGGTACAAATTATTTAGTAGATTTAACGATAAATATATCTTTCCTTTAAACAATTCATAATTTATACTTACAAAAGGTAATAAGTTCCCTGTTCCTTATAAATTAGAATATACTCACATTGTTTAGACTTAGTTCTACAGTTTTTATTCTCAAAAAATCCTAAAATATAAAAAAGAAAAAGAAAATAGTTTTAGTATTTTTTCTACAACTATGATCTTTTTAAACCTGTAAAAGGATCAGGTCTGAGGTTGTACAATCAAAGAACAACACTGTAAATTGAAATGAATAAAATTTATAAAAAGTTATTTAAAATCTATTTAGTATTTTTGTCAAAGTCTACAAGTTTGTAACAAAGTATATCTGGGGGGGGGGGGTAATTATGACAGGAAACACTCAAATCAGATTAGGAAGGAATACATTAAAGCCAGCCAGTGATAGGAATGTGGTTGATGCGACCTTGACAGCTGATAAGCCTGTTTGTATTAGTGTCAGGCTGGGCCTAAAGCACAATAATTATGCAGCTGTCTCGCTGGGCCACCAGCTGAGATGGCAGTGGGAAACCTCACTGTTAATTATCAACAAGCATGCACAGAGTGGCTTATACAGTATGAGAATATAGCTTTATTTGCCTTTGAACACACACTTTAGGGCACACGAACCTCAAATGTTTAATTACATTACTATAACATACTAGCAAGTGACGATTTGTAATGTAACTATTTCTATTAAATATACTATCTCTAAAAAAAAAGAATTAAATTTAAAATTTGGCAAAAATATTTACTAACTCCTGTCGAGTTCCTTGACTCATACCAGTTGAAACCCAATTGTTATCTTAAATTCATAAATGATATAATTATAAATTAGCACACATCAGTTTAACTTTCCCATCTTAAAAATAAATAGCATATACTATAAAATAAAATGAAAGTTATTTTTATTCTTGTACAGCGTAAGTGTCACTGTCAAAGGCTTCCTGTCGATATAGGCTTATTTCTCCATCATGCAGTATTTATCATAAAGAGTTCCTTTTTTTTTTTTAGAGTTATGATTTAGTACTGTAATTTTCAGAAAAAAAAACCAATTTTATAAACTTCCATCAAAAATAGGAGTCTCATTAAAATTTAACTTAATTTAAACAAACCTTTTTTGAACAACATTAGAGTTACTTTTAAAGCCTGTTAAGTTTCATTTTGAATAGTAAAGCCATCAAAATTATCAATCAATAGATATCAATCAGAAAAACTAGATGCTGTTTTGGGACACTAAGCATAAGAATATAACCTGTATTGTAAATAACATATTTAAATAGACAAAACTGATCATTTATTTTTATTATAAACAACATATTTTTTCGACGATACTGTTTTAGTACCAACTACACATTTCTCTGATGAATATTTGTTAGGTATCATTATAATTTATAACATAGGCTATGTTTCGTAAAGTTTATTTTTTTATTTTCAACAATCTCATTATTACAGACAGTAGAGGCTGGAAGTTTTTTTTATGATGAAAGTTCATTTTATATCTAGTAATTTTTAAAGGGATGTAGTTCAACAGGGAGAACGTCAATTTAACACGTCATCGGTTGCGTGGTAAGAAAGAATCTCTCTAAAATAGTTGTCACATTGGACACTTGTTTAATAGTCAACCTACAACATTGACCTTCCAGGAATACTTTGTCTAACCTTTTTCACATGTTTTGTGCGCATTCTTGTAAACAGAAGTGGTGGGGGGCAGCGAGGGAAGGGGTCAACACACCTACATGTTTGGCCAGTTTGACATTTTCTCTATATACGACCCTTTGTGTGTCAGTAGTGGAGAGAAGTTTTCTCCATACGCAACTAGATTTGTTTTTGAATTGTGTTTTTTTTTATAAAGTTTTTTATTTTGTTTCTACATTTAGTTGCATGTCTTTAGTAGTATTTTAAGTTGTAAATAAATAGTTTTTATGTTTAAATAAATAGTTCTATTAAACAATTTGTTATGGCAAAAACCAGATGATACTTTTTGTATTTGATAAATTTTATAAATAATCTCTTTTTGTATATGTGCTTTAATAATCCTCCGCATTAAAAAATATATATATATATGCATTTAATATTTAGAATAGCGAACACAATATATGTATATATATATATATATATTAGCAAAACTATTTTTATTTAATAATTTTCTGTAGTTTTTAAAGAAATAAAACGCATCAAAAGTTACTTTATATTTTCTTAAAGTATATCAAATAAACTTAAAAATAAAATAATTACACTTTTTTATGATATTGAAAAGTTAATTAGTCAATGTCATAGGTGAGAAATTTTCTCTATGTGCGAACAAATTTGTTCCATCCAACTACGCGACCGATCACGGGTTAAAAACAATCTTGTGGTATGACAATATGAATAAGCAGTGTTTATTATGTATGTTATAAATATTAAGACAAATTAATCCTTACATTATATAATAATAGATGTATTACCCATGATGCTTTGCTACGGGTTTTGCTGTGTTGTTATAGC
>JAQJVL010005906.1:0-32274 GCA_035578905.1 Stictocephala bisonia | reverse complement strand
GTCAATGGAGTGTCTGGTGTTCGCACTATCAAGATCATAAATGCTGGAAGTAAGACTCAAGGGAGCCTGACCGCTAGAGCCAGACAGATGTTGACTAACTCTGCCGTAATCACTGCTATTGAAGACGACAAAGATTCTGCATCCGAGGGTTCTGAAGAACATGAGTCCCCTTATCCACGGCTTCAATTAACTTGTAAGTGTTTCTTACTTGTACAGTTTTATTCCAGCCCCATATTGACAATGTATAACTGTTCGGACTATGTACTTTATGGTTGGTATTAGGTTGTTACCATAGATCCAGTTTTCATAATAACCACCTGATTAAATGGTTTGGAAGTGATTTTGATTGTTCATTACAAAGAAGTCGTTAGTAGAGATATGGGCGAATACGAGAGGCAAATGAGTGTGGTCAGAGTGACTAACTGAATTCGAGTGTTCCTTAGGAAGAACCATTTATTAATAGCCCGATAGTCAGGACAACTAAAGGGTATGAAATTCAAATCACGTAGTTTTGTTCTGATTTTTAGGTAACTGATAAGCCTTCACACTCTTAAGAGATATTATAACTGTTTACCTTTAGATGTTAAGATTATGCTAGTGAAAACTCTTGTATTTCCCCACTTTGACTACTGCGACATTGTCATCAATGACATGCCTACCCATCTTTCTGATAAACTTCAACGAGCGCAGAACTACTGTCTACGTTATATTTTCAATCTCCGTCGAGATGAACATATCACTCCTTATTTCAGACGGCTAAATTTACTTAAGTTACTTGAGTACAGAAAGGTCAAAATTTTATCTTTACTGTACAATGTTCTTCAATCCAAAAATCCTTCTTATTTAGCTTCAAATTTTGTGTTTAACTTCAGCATAAGTAATTGGGACACGCGTCAGGGTTCTTCAATGTTAACTATTCCAGCTCATCGAACAGCACTTTACAATAGATCTTTTACTGTCACTGCTTGCAGATTGTGGAATAAACTTGATCCTTCAACTCGAAATATTGATAGTCGAGCTCGGTTTGTTGCGGCACTAAGGGAGTGGTTGTCGGCGGATTCGTGGGGATTGTAGGCCTTGGCCGTGCTGTCAATGCTGGACTGAGTGTATGTGTGATGTATGTTTGTTGTGATCATGGAATACTTTTTATTTATTATTATTTTATTCAATATATATTTTTTATTTTTTTTTATTTATTTTATTTTATTTATTTATTTTTTCATGTAAGTAATAGTTTTTGTTTTCTTCTTTGTTTTATGTTCTTTCATGCTTAATTTGTTTAGTTTTAATTATCTTAAAACTCTGATTTTTTAAAATTGTTATTTAACTTATAAATAATGTGCTCAGCAGCAGTGAACACGTAAGAACTCTTTAGATATACTCATTTTACTTATGTATTAATTTTTCTTTATGAGGTTAAGTGTAAGAGAGGACCTAATGGTCCTAACTTTGCCTCACAAAATAAAACGTTTTTCATTTTATTTCATTTCAAGCCTGATCCTTAGTTCTCTTCCTAACAGAACATCCAAATTTTGAGTACCACCCAACAAAGACACCCAAAACTTGTATAGTATTGATGGCAATTATTGAGCAGACAATGAGTCATATTAAGAGGGCTGATCATAGAACCTATGCCCTTCTATCTCTACCAAGCCCCCCAAGTAGCTTGATTGTAGAACTGTGCTTCTTACAATAACAGTTAGCAACATACTGTGATATTCTGTTGTATAACAGTCTTTCCAGCAACTTTTATACACTAACATTAAGCAACTAACACTAAGAAGAGATATAAGGCGATAACTTTCCACTCGTTTAGGTTCTTAGCCAGTATTCAGAATAGCTACTAAATTTGAATGCTTAAATGTTTTTGGCAAATTGCCTGAAGCTAGTATCTAATTGTAGACTGTTTGAAGCCATTGTTATTTGTTTCACTTTGCTACCAGCATGCATAAGAAATTCCTGAAAGATACTGTGAAGACCAGCTGATTTCCCTGCTGATTTAGTGGAAATCACACTGTCAAACTCTTCCTATGTAAAATTTCTGGAGACTTACAGGGGTGCCAGTTGGCTCTTTTTTATTTCATTTAGCTTGTAAAGCACATGTTTGTCAGAAGGATGGAGGGATGACTTTGATAGTATGACTATCCGTTTAGCTATATTAGAAGCCTTTGGGTGGACCAATTCTCTATTTAGAGAATTATCAGTAGAGAGTTTCCTTAAAAGTGACTACGTTCTACTACTGACGGTAAAGTTTATATCTTCAACTGTTTTAACCCATTTTTACAGTCCTGACACTGGTCTAGAGAGTGCAGCAGCAGATTAGCTCTGTTGGAGTTTTCGGTGGCATTAAACCCTTTGTAAAGGTCATCTGATGCCTTACTCCATCTGGTATATACTCCTTTCTGTATCAGTGAGTGCCCATATGTAATTTTAATGAACCATCCTTTTTAATTGAAATTCTCTCCCAGACATTGGCTAAACAGTTAATTCATGTTGCTCATTCCAGTGTCAACTATCTTAACCTGTGGCAGATCACTTATTTATTTATTCATAAGACGCCGATCGTCAAGATATGGGCGAATATGGATTTCGAATGAGTGTGATGAGTGTAGATGAGCGAATGTAGTCATTGTTACAAACTAAGGCCGACGATTCTTTAGAAAGTGTCATTAATTAATAGCCCAATGACAAATGAACAGCCGGTGGTTATCCGCTGATCCTTCTCAAAATGTATTATGACTCTGATTGGGATCGAACTGAGAACCGTAGCGTGGTGCGCGCCAGGCCTAACGTTACTAACTAAATTTGTAACATGGTGCTACACCTGCCCTGTCGGCCTAGCGCACTCGCTAATTTTACACGTTTTATTGTTATTTATGTTACATAAACATTACACTGACCATATTAGTAGTCTATCTAATTCGGACGATAGCAATTTATCCTCCATTTTACTGGAAATCACAATCACTACCAAACGATAAGACCGAATGCAAGGACTAAATTCCCCAAAGTAATATCAAGTAATATTAAACGTACCTTCTGGCGTTCCTTATCACTGTTGAGTTGCGACGCGTTTCGTTAGCACAGTGACATCTTCAGGCATCTACTATGTTGCTTTTTCTTTAATATGAATAAATAATATCAATAAACACTCCAATAATATCAAGTAGTCAAGACAACAGTGACAGTAAACAGTAACAAAGATAAGGAGACAGACAGATAAGCGCCTCAAAACAAATGAGTGCATTGTAACAGCCTGTGTCGTGTTTGCTATCAAATGAAAGGTCTATTCAAGAGAAACTAATTTACCAAAGAACCACCCCTAGACGTACAGTGGTAGTGACCCACCCGCCTACTCCTACACGTACAGTGGTATTGACCCACCTGCCCACCCATACACGTGCAGTGGTATTGACCCACCCACCCACCCCTACACGTACACTGGTATTGAATCACCCGCCCACCGCTACACATACAGTGGTATTGACCCACCCGACCACCCCTACACGTACAGTGGTATGACCCACCCACCCACCAATACACGTGCAGTGGTATTGACCCACCCACCCACCCCTACACGTGCAGTGGTATTGACCCACCCGCCCACCCCGACACGTACAGTGGTATTCACCCACCCGCCTACCCCTACGCGAACAATGGTATTGACCCACCCACCCACCCATACACGTGCATTGGTATTGATAACATTCATTGATAACACTGACTCCGAGGCCCGAGCGACACAACTGTAAACAGCCAGTACCGCGACGTCAACATCATGTCGTTGAGCTATCGGCCCACTCGGCGCAGAATGTTTGGACCATGTCTTTGATCAGCAATGGGTTAAAGCTGAACATAGTTTGGTATACTGTGTAGACATTTTTAACTCCTCTCAAGTGTTTATAAAATATTCCATATTGCCAAATTTAATAAATTAGCGTGTTATATATGATAGGCAATGTATTCAGACGTACTTCCAAGATGAATCATTATCATTTATTAATTGGTTTGCCATGGCCAGAAGAACGATTATTCGCTGCTAGTGCACAACAGTTACTCACAAATCTTTAACTAATACTAGTGACAAAAGTGTCTCACATGTGTTAGTAACAGATCTCTTAAATGTAAACAAACAAACGGGTGCTCAGATGATATTTTTGAGAGTTAATATGTCTGCCACTTGGATGGAAAATAGTGAATAAAAAAAACTAACAATCTATTTGCAAGAGTTAAGAAGATCCCTTAGCAATTGCCTACAATAGTTTTGCTGACATTTTTCTGGCTGTGCAATGTATAATAATACAGTTGAAGCACTTGCAAAACATTGTCAATGTTACTTAACACACTGGTGTTAGCAATCCGCTTCTTCTTAATTCTCATAGACTATAGTTTGTTTGCAGCTCTGATGTGTCATACTGCTGTCTACTTAGTATGGACTTGTCAAATGAATAAAATTCAACCTCTTCTGTTAATGTTTAAAAAAATGTAATACCTTATATTAATGGTATTGCAATAACTTTTACTCAGCATTTTGAGCTCATTTTTTAGCAATACTTTCTGCGTGTACAAAAGGTTAAAAGCTCTTTCTTGAAATATTCAGCCAGTTGGTTTTTAGGAATTTGAATCCATTTATTCCTGTTCTTTTATTTCTTGTGTTTGCATTTAGGGTGAGTACACTTTAAATTTGATGTCTATTATTTTGTAATTTTGAATTTTGGGAGCAGAGTTACTCGTAACAGTTTTTATGTTCTACTTATTCCAAAAAAGTGAATCTAATAACGCTCACTCAAGTATCTTATGAAACATTTTTTAAATTATAAAAAAATTTCATATATGTATAAAAAGATTCATCCGAAATCGGTTTTTGGGACACTTTTACTTTTCTAATGCTTTAATTTACATTCTGTATTAATAACTCATACTTGTTCCTTCTTTTATGTGATTAGTAAATAATTTTACAATTTCAAAATATTTTTGTTGTTGTTCTTCAAAGTGTCAATATTTTGAGTTTAATAGCTAAAAATTAAATGTAAGATGTATATGCTGTTTAACTTTTTTTAACGCAAAAAAATAAGAAATAGCGTGAAAATTCGCCAAAAATATATCAATGACTTTATTTTCTGGTGTTTAAGATGAAAAATGTACGTGTTAAATTTGAAGGTTCACTTCCCAATTTTGAATTGTTGCCTCAAATATTGCTCTTAATCCTAGGTTTGTTTGAGAATTGAACTAGAATTTAATATTTAGTTTAATTGATCAGAAATTAAAAATCGCTTTATTATAGCTGGCTAACAATATACATCAGTCAGATATCTACTAAGCTGGCCAACAATATACATCAGTCAGATATCTACTAACAATATTCACTAAATGCGAATTGCCTGGAGCCTACGACTTATACCTAGTGTTGATTGGGCCATATCTTATAGCCTTTTACCAAATGTAAAGTAAATACAACGCAGTAGAAGTGCTAGGTTGTCGTCCTTGACATTTACCAGATTGGGTGTTTGCTAATATAGCACTTTTTACTTGTCTGGTTGTGTAACTTATCTCTCCCAGTTTAGTAGTGTCATGTATTCAGGTCTTTAACCTTTAGATAGCGTTTTATTTTTACTTCTTATAATTAACTAAGAAGAAATGAAGTATTTGAGATAGCTAAAAAAATTTCATATTTCTTTTAGTAAATAAATAAAATATTAGTAAATTATTTTTAAATTTTCTTACATATTAGTCTTCTTTTTGTGCAGTTAATCATAATTTGTGTTTATTAATACAATTATTTTATTAATCAGTAAGTTTAGTGGTTTGTATTTGCTTCAGATACTTTGTACACCTTAAAGGCTGTGTAAACTAAATTTATGTTAATAGTTTTCTAAACAATTCCCTATTTAAATAAACCTAAAGTTAAGAACATATAATTTAAATAAGAATTACAAGTTTGTTGTTTTAACCCTCCGTTTGATGACTATATCACTTATAAATGATAAGCGGTTTTTGGGCAATTTACGTAGTTAATTTTAAACATTTTTTACATATCTTTAGAATAGTTGCAATATGACTTATTATATGTCGTTTTTATTGCAAAAACATGCTCTATCAATAAATAAAATAATATTTGACTTACCAAAATTTTTAAAAATTTGATGGCTTGAAAATTGAAGTCTTGAAAAAAATGTTTTTATATTTTTTCTGTTTGATGCCACAAAAGTTTATCAAAACATTGTTCAATAAAAAATCTAAAATATAGAAAATGTTCCAAATTTGGTTTACAATAGAAATAATATCATATACACACAATTTATAACAATATATAACACTCAGGAGTTGAAAACTGTATACTTGTTCCGTATGCAAATTTATACTAGTATAACATTTCATCAGTTTTATAGATATTTATCAAAGAAACTATGCAAAAATCAAACTATTCATGTAAAAAACACTAGTCCACAAATATTATATAATAAAAAAAATGTTAATAGTATAGAAATTTATATTTACAGCACTTTATATACACAATGTCACCAGAATTATTATTAACTTCACTGTCACTTCCTTCACTAACATCTTCACTCAATCAATGCCTAATAGCACTAGAACGGCTAAGTTCACTCATAATAACGTATATATATATACACAATAATAATAAAAACAATAATATAAAACAATAACCTAGCCTCTATCGTCAATAACAACAACACGACAATGCAAAAGCGTAGTACTACTGCCACCGCTACTGTCAGAGCGCTGGCGCCAATCAGCTGTCAAACTATATTCCCAATATTCTCAAAAACTTCAAAAAAGTTTAAATCCAATATATCTATGGAAACCCTATTATTTCCTCTTTAGTACAACATCAAATACGAGATTATCGCTAGCGCCATTTTTGCGTAAATTACGAAAATCGAATATATCGCACAGTGCGATATCATCATTTATAATTGACCCAATATATCGCACCATGCGATAGTCATCAAACGGAGGGTTAATGGAATGTATAGGGACTATAACTTGGTTAGATTGCATACTGGCATCTTACTTACATAATATTTAAATAATTATATAATATGAAGTGTGACATTGGCAAGAAAGTGAAAATTGCAAAGTAATATATCTAGAGCCGGCGTGGTAGCTCAGTGGCTAAGGCTTCAGACTGCAGAGGGCAAGGTCAAGGGTTTGAATCCCCACTTAGCCAACGGTCGGTACTTCACTTGTTGAATAAAGTTGATGCACAGGCCTGCAGGCCCATGCGAACTGGCGAGTTTAAACAAAATCGATACATTTTGTATATATATAATCAAATATTCTTTAAATTACCTTATTGCATGGTGCTTGTGTTATATACACGATACAACACAAGTTTAGCACAATATAAGTGCATGAAAATACAAATAGTAAGATGAACTGCACTGTCCTCAGACCTAACACAGTTACCTGTCCAGGTCTGGTGAAGGTGAGTAGCACCATAAGGTGTGTTCCTTCAAGCATTAAACATAATAACAACTGACTGCCATTTGACTTACGAACTTAATGTTAATTTGACATATGAACTTTGGAATGCCAAGTCAACATATCTATACTAGTTTATGAATGACATATCATAAGATACAATCTACACAATAAATATATTTAACCCTGGAATGGTAAGCAGTCGTAAATTTTACGACTCACATTAAATAATTTTCGATAATGACATCATTTATGCGTTGGAAACCCTGTCCGTCCAGGAGATCTCCTCCCTACGCCTGCCAAGGTCAGTGTCGTCTTGACAGCTGTCCCCTGCACATCATTTGTGATATATTGAGGGTCAGTCGTAAGATATACGAGTGCTTACCAACAAAGTTACTTAATACGTGTTGTTTAGATTATTGTTTTACGTTTGTTTATGTGTTAAATATTGTTATTTTCAAGCTAATTTTGCGTTATTGTTTTGTGTAAATAGTTATAGACGTTGTACATGTGCAAATAGTTAATATTCTTTATGTGTAAGTGTGTAAATATTTGTAAATTTTGAAAATGGCTTTGAGGCCTTCTGAAATACGAGGTACGTCCAGAAAGTAAGTTCCGTTTCCATTTATATCCGCTGCAGCGCTGCGATCGCAGTTCCGTGCATGCGCGGCAGACGCTCTGTATCAAGGAGAAGAAACGTGCGCCATTTTGAGATCGCTGTCAGTCTCGTACACTTTGTTGTGCTTGTTTAAAATATCGGTGTTGATCGAAAATCCTGCCGCTTGTGAAATCAGATCTGTGATTCGTTTTCTGAATGCTAAGAAAGTGAAGCTGATTGACATTTAGCGGCAAATTTGTGAGGTTTACGGACAAAATGCGAGAGTGATTCAAATGGTGAGAAGATGGGTCCGACATTTAATGAAGTACGTAATGAAGTGCATGATGAAGAAAGAAATGGGCGTCCATCTTTGATTACAGAAGAACTGGTTCACACGATTGATGAGAAGATCAAGGAAAACCGTAAGTTTACAATGAGTGCTCTCGCTATGGAATTCTCCCAAATTTCACGATCATTAATTCATGAAATTGTTACCGAAAAACTGAAATTTCGAAAACTTTGCTCATGTTGGGTACCGAAAATTCTTACTGAGCAACACAAAACACAACGGATGGGTAGTGCACTTCAGTTTTTGAACCGTTATGATGAAGGCGGTGAAGATTTTCTGTCACAGATAGTCACAGGAGATGAAACTTGGGTTTCTTATGACACCCCAGAAACTAAGCGGCAATCAATGGAATGGAGGCACACTTCATCTCCAGCAAAGGTTAAGCCGAAACAAATCTTGACACCTCGAAAAATCATGTGCACAGTGTTTTGGGACAGGAAAGGCATCTTACTGATTGATTTCTTACCGCGAGGTCAAACAATCAATGCAGAAGTTTACTGCGAGACACTGAGGAAATTGCGCCGCGCAATACAGAATAAGCGCCGAGGATTTCTGTCCAAAGGTGTTGTTTTTCTTCACGACAATGCACGACCACACACTGCAAATGTGACGAAAAACCTCATACAGGGATTTGGCTGGGACGTGTTTGACCATCCTCCGTACAGCCCTGACCTCGCTCCTAGCGACTTTCATCTGTTCTTACATCTGAAGTCTTTCCTTGGCGGTCAACACTTCAACGATGACGAAGAGCTGAAAGAAAATGTTTCCAAATGGTTGAAGACACAGGCGGCAACCTTCTATGAAGAAGGCATAGAAAAACTTGTGCCACGCTATGACAAATGCCTGCAAAATTTCGGCAGTTATGTAGAAAAGTAGTTTAAGAGTTGTAGATTTTAGTGCAATAAATATTTTTTCTGTATCTGTAGACAAATTATTTTTATTACCAAACGGAACTTACTTTCTGGACGTACCTCATAGATCGAATTATTGACATTCCAAGCGATAGGTACTGTTCACTAGATAATGGATTAAGTGGTAGTGAATTGGATAATGGCATATTGTCTTATTCAGGTTCAGATAGTTATGAACCATCAAGTACAGACTCTCCAGAAGAGGAGGATTACGAAAACCAATCTAAACGTAAGAGAGTTGCCACAGTAGGACGTAAGAAGAGTACAACGGAGCTTTTGCAGTCTATGGAGACTTCAAATTCTCAAGCCCATGTGTCAAATTCTCCATTACAGGGGTCAGACAACTTGATGCAAGTTCCTGATTCATCCCACCGACCATGTTATATAAGGACCTTGTGACTCCCCATTTAGAAAGGAGACTCATGCTACCTACCATTCAGAGATCACTGAAATCTATGATCTCTGAAATCTTAAAAAAAGAGACTCTTCCAGATCATCCACCCATCAATAATACAAGAACAACTTGTAAAATATGTCCCACTAAGAAGAGGAGGATGACAACCAATCATTGCATTCACTGTCGTCAAGCTAACTGCAATGAGCACCGAAGAAATGTTTGCTGTAAATGCACTGATCATGACTAAAATTATGGCATTGAGATCTCAGACAATATAATAATGTTGGATATATAGTATTTTTTTTTCAATATCTCTCTACTATAGCCTTTTGATTTTTAAAGTTAATTGTTTTAAATGTCATATCAATTTAAGAAAATTTGTGTACGTCTAGTGAGGAGTCGGTTTTCGAGGCTTGTTGCATTGAAGTCTTAACTCTAAATGTGATTATTATTTCTATTTATAGAACTCCAAATGAAGCAAATTTAAGATCTTTTCTGTTTAAGTTTGAGGAGTTGTTAAAAAGTTTGACTAAAGTAAGAAACTCTGAGAATATTTATATAGCTTCTGATTTTAATATAGATATTATGGATAACTGTTTCAATCCTCAACACAAATTGGATTTCCTTTCCTTAATAGAACAATATGGTTTTAAAACTAATTTTTCCACTCCTAGTAGGATTACAAAAAATTCACAGACTTGTATTGATAATATTTTGACATTAAAATTAAAATCTCAGACTGCAACTACATTAATGAATTTAGAGCTTGAAATCTCAGACCACAGGGCGCTTTTTATAATTTGACAGAAAACTTGAACTTAAATAAAAAAACCGGTGAACAAAAAAGTAAGAGACGATTATTTTCAAACAAAAATATTGTCAATTTTATTAATATTGTTAAAGAAATTAATTGGGATGTATCAGATAGGAATGATTGTGAGATAAATAATTCAAATTTCTTTGGTTGTTTCTTGAATGCATTTGAGGAAGCATTTCCTTTAAAGTTCTATACTAAAAAGAATTCCCAAAAATACAAGACGTGGATCACAAAGGGTATAAAAGTATCTAGTATTAAAAAACGCGAGCTGAGTAGAATGGTGAAGCATTCCAGTGATGAAAGCTTTATTAATTATGTAAAACAATATAAGAAAATGTTCAAAAAAGTCTGTAATGCATCAAAAAAACTTACTAATAACAAATTTATAGCCAATTCAGAGGATAAAAGCAAAGCAGCATGGAATATTGTTAAATCCGAATTAGGTTGTAGAAAAAATGAATCAAAGTTTTCTGATATTAGGGTAGCTGATAAATGTTTAATAAATAACCCTCTAGATATAGCAAATTTTTTCAATAAAAAATTTATTAATATTTCAGACGAAATTGAACTGTATCCTTGTGCTCACAAGGCTCTGAAACTTGTAGAATTCTTAAATGCAAATCGCGAGTATTCAGAGTTTAGTTTTCTAAATATTAGTGAAAAGGATGTGCTAAAATCATTAAAAAGTAAAAAATCAGCAGGTTGGGATGGCGTTCCAGTTGATTTGATGATGAAAGTCTCATGTTTTATAGCTAAACCATTAGCTACTATTGTTAACCAATCCTTTCATAATGCCTCTTTTCCTTATCATTTAAAATTCGCAGAGGTGAAACCTATTCATAAGAAGGGAGGAAGAGTAAATCCCGATAATTATAGACCAGTTTCAGTTCCGCCATCTTTATCTAAAATTTTTGAAAAATTAGCCTTAAATCAAATTTCAGCTTTTTTAGAAAAGAATAATATTTTGGCTCCAGAACAGTTTGGATTTAGAAGAGGGATGAGTACAATGACTGCATTATCTAAATTTATTGATGAAGTGTCGGGGGCCTTGGATGGGTCTCAGAGCACACTTGGTGTGTTTTGTGATCTATCTAAGGCTTTCGACTGTGTTAGTCATGACATACTCATTGAAAAGTTGAACTGTTACAAATTTTCTAACAACTCTATAGCTTGGATTCAATCTTATCTATCAAATAGTTATCAAAGAACAGTTATATGCAGAAACAATGTTAAATTTAAATCACAATGGGAGCTGCTAAAAGTGGGTGTGCCGCAAGGTTCAATATTAGGACCTCTTTTGTTCCTTTTATACATAAACGACCTTCCTGCAACGTATCAAACAATATAATACTCTATGCAGATGATACAACTGCAGTTGTTAAATCAAAAAACAACGAAGAACTGAAGATTAAAATTGGTGAAACAATAACTGAATTAAGAACATGGTTTGAGGCAAATGGACTAAAACTAAACGAAGAAAAAACCCAATTGGTTAAATTCTGCACTCCCCAATCAAGAATTAATTTGAATAATGATTTGGAATTAGAGAACCAGAAATTTTCTATTAGTATTAGTACTAAATGTTTGGGCTTGGAACTTGATTCATACTTAAATTGGTCTATATGCATTCAAACAGTTTTAAGAAAATTAAATTCAGCTTGTTTTCAAATGCTTATTTTGAGACATACAATAGATTTAAAAACACGTTTAATGATTTATTATGCTTACTTTTATTCTATCCTACAATATGGTATTGAGTTCTGGGGATTTTCATCTAATATAGATAAATTCCTTAGAATCCAGAAAAAATTTCTTAGAATAATGACTTTTTCATCATGGAAAACTTCATGCAAACCTATTTTTCAAAAATTACAAATGTTGACCGTACCAAATTTAATAATTTTCAAAACACTGCTATCTGTACAATCTAACTATGACAGCCTTTTTAATGAAAACACTCAGCACGATTATAACACTAGATTTAAAACAAACTTTCAGTACCCCAGGCATAATTTAAAACTGACAGAAAAAACACCAGCCTATATGGGGAGGAAGTTTTTTAACAAATTACCTCCAAATATCAAAGCATCAGTATGTTCAAATGCATTCAGGGACAACATTAAGGACCTGTTACTAAGTAAAACATACTACAAAGTCAGTGAGTTTTTGAATGACGCTTTTTGACTGTATTACTGTTTGTATTTTTTTTATTTTTATGTTTGACTAAGAATATAAGTTTTAGCCAATGATAAAATATCAGCTCTATTGCCTGTTTATTAGTTTGTCAGTATTTATATTATTTGACCAGGTAAGGTTTGTTTTATTGACAATGTCATCTGTTTTATAGCTGTGCTATAACTTGAAACGTTATATGACAATAAAGATTAATTTATTGATTTATTTATTTAAAACAAAATTTTTTTCTTTTTAAGTCGTAAAAGTGTATGTTCTTATTTTTTCAATAATTTCATATTATTAAAATAAAAATTATTCAAAATGAGCATTGTAAAACTGTTTTTCATTATAATAAATAGTTAAAACAATTTTTTGTAGTTGTTTATTATTTGACTTCATTACATAAAAATTTTTTCAAAAACATCGTAAAATTTACGAATGCTTACCAATAGTGTTTTTTAAATAAGCTTACCATTCTAGGGTTAAAACAACATTAATTTAGTTCAAGCAAAAAAGTTAACACAAAAAACAGGAAATTGCAAGCTGCTCCATTGTTTGGTGAGGGTTAGAAATAAAAATAGCTAATATTAATTTTATTTGTTTATTTATATTACATTAGAGCCACAAAACATACAAGTTGGTTAGTTTTCATTGCCATCACAACTAAATATGGTTAGTAGTGCAACCAGGAGATCGCTTGATGTTTTTATTTTTATTAACATATAATGACTTTTGGAGTTTTTCCAAGTATACAACACAGCTTTTTTATAATTTTAAATTAATAAATGGTACCTGGCAAAAATCCATACGCTATAAAAAAAGTGCAACTAAACTTAAACATTATTCTGCACCCTGATTGACTTGTGCTATTCAAAATAATTATAGTTCTTACATTACTTACATCTTTTATGAGATCAATCATTGAATCGATATCATAAATTGTGAAACTCTGTAGAGTAATCTTTATAGAGTATCAAAACACAAAACTTTATAGTTGAAATTATCAATAATAATTGTTATTTTTATTTCATGTAGTTCTGAGGGGGGGGGGTGACTATAGTTGCTCTGAGATAACTTTTTATTAAACTATTTTTTAAATACAGCAGTTCTTTTAGAAATTTGTTTAAATAAAAAAACTAATGCCCATGCTAAAATGAATGTTTAAAAGTATTTTTCCTTTGACTGTTGTTGAGTGCTATAAGTTTGGATTTTTCAATTTGTTGTATGTTAATATAGTATATACTTCTTTTATCAATGAGCTTTTTATTTTCAGTAAATATATATATATATATATATATATATATATATATTTATATATATATATATATATATATGGTTTGTTATATCATAAAATACTAATTATGAATTTAAGTTATATTACTAAGAGGATTATAAATATGTTTGATGGTGTAATTTTTAGCTTATATTATTTTTCTTAGCGGAAGAGAAAAGACTGATGGCAAAAGAAGGCATTACTCTACCCTCACATTATCCATTAACAAAACATGAAGAGAGGGAGTTGAAAAGGATACGCAGGAAGATTCGTAATAAGATCTCTGCCCAAGATTCTAGAAAACGCAAGAAGGAGTATGTCGATGGATTGGAAGACAGGTATTTAACCAATTCCTTTTTTATCCTCATTCCTTGGTTTTGATTAATGGATTTGTATTAATTCAATAATAATTTAAATAAGAAAAATTATTAAATTTCAGACTTTTTAAGTTTTTATTTAGAAAAAAATGGGAACCATTTAACCCTAGTAACACATTTAAGCTAAGTGAAAATAACAGAAGTTGGCAACTGTATTACATTAGTTTTCATTCTTGATCATCAATAGAACATCCATTATTATGTATATTGACATATGTTTTATTCATTCCATTGTTTGTACATTTTCGCCTAACCCTCTTAGAAAGAGACAGATAAAACACTGCATTGATCCTTTAACTCTCAACTGCTCGGTAAATAGCGCTTGTCTGTCCGGCTGTGTTGAGTTTTTCAAACTTTGCTATGGTTTTTACAAAAATACCATTTGATTAAAAGAGTCATTAGTCCAGATATAAATTACCCTACCAAGCGTTTTTGTTTTTAATCTCAGCCGACCCTTTTCTTGTTTTTTAAGTCTTTGTTTGGCTGGTGTAGGTTGTAGATTACTGCCCTCACTAGTGCTTTAACAATCATTTTATTCATTCTGATTATACACAGGATCATTACAGTCACTATTTTCAGGAAATAAGCCACACAAATCATCGTTTTTGCCAAATAACTCGTCTATCTCCTATTCCATATTAAAGTGCCAAAAATCCACTATCAGACGCTGTACACAAGTAGACAACAGGTGTAAAATGAAATGGAAACCATTCTGTTAATACAATAAACAAGCCTAGTTGTTAACTAAATCTCTCACTCATGTCGTGAGCGTTTTATTGCAAAGAAATAATCAATACAGACTTCAGTTATTAGCAGCACACTGCGTAGTGAGTACTGAACAACTCGTGGGTATCATTGTACGCACACCAACCGAACATGACTACATAGTCGTTTACAGCAATTGAGAGGTTAAAGTTGGCATGTTTTTATAATCCATTATACATCAAACTCATATTTTAAATTTATTCCTAAATTAAAGTTTGTATACAAAACACATGCACAAAAGCAAACAATCACATCGCAATGATGAATTTAAACAACCTATCATTTGGAGATAAGCAGCAAGGCAATCGGATGCCCTTCTCAGTATTTAGCTGATGTAGTATTTAGCTGATGTCTTTATCAGTTTATTTAATATCCAATTATTAGATCTATATCTTCAACCTTGACACATCAACACTTATTATGTGATCATAATAAGAAATATTTTTTCTGTAATTTGTTGTTTAAACTTTAACATAGTATAAAGTTGTAGTGGTCTACAGTAGTTGAAAGTGGCTAAATGTATCGATAATATGACAATTTCAACTGAAATACAATCATTGATCGCAGGACAAAGTCTTTTTCCATGTCTGTTAAAACATAGTTATTAACCGTAGTGGGTTTAGTAAACTTTTAAGGAAACTATGATGGATATCACATTCGTTTGAGACGTTTCAAATAAAGCCATTTCCCTGAAGGTCTGCATACATTTTCAAAGTAGTTTGGTATTTCTGGGTTACCCTTTGTATTATAGGCTGATCTGAAAAGTTTTAGTGTATTAACAAGAATATTCATCGCTGCAGTTGGTTCTGAATTATACTTAAGCTAGGTTATTTCAACAGGGAGCAGTTTCTTATAATTGTTATGTATGTAAATATGATCCAGATCACATTTATCCATCCTATTACAGATATCAATTACTTTCTTTAGGGTTAAACAATGCACAGAGGAGAATTTGACTTTACTCAAGAGACTGAAGGCACTGCAAACTCAGAATCAGTCATTGAGTGCGCAGTTGAAGCGGCTACAGGCTGCAGTGGTACGTGGGACAGCACAAACTACGCAGCCGGCCACCTGTCTTATGGTGCTAGTGTTAAGTTTGGCACTGGTGATGGCGCCTAATCTGCGTTCCTCCAGACCAGCTTCTCAACAAGACCTGCAGATCCCAGACTCTAAGTCTGTTCCACTTGCTGGTTGGTTTTATATCATTGATACTAATCTATCGGTGACTTAAGGCATTTAAAAATAATATAAACATTAGCAGACTGTTTTTTCTCTGTTTTTTTTTGGGAGCTCCAGTTTGTAGATTAGGTCTTTTATTTTTGTTTTTCTCGTTGTTATTGCTATCACATTGAGAAATTACAATACGGTGTCATTTACACCAAGTAAGTCTTGCCCTGCATTTTTAGTTCGCACAATCACTTTTCATTTCACGCCATGTTTTTGTTTGTATGCTTACCAAAAGAAAATGAATTGCTTACATATTTACAGCAAACGTATGAAAATATTTTTTTCTTCTCATATGACACACTGACTTATGCAATATTTAAATATTTTCTTCTAAATGTAGAAAAAGCATTTAGTTTCTGTTGGTATTTTATTTTATTTTAACGTAATTTATAACATTTGAGAATTTTTCTGAAACAAACTAAAATACGATAATCATTAAAATTTTAAGTTAAATGTACCTTTAACTGTGAATCTAGGCTTGATGTGGTAACAGGTTAGGTCTGTGAGAACATTTAGCCTATACTAAAGATAATTCAGAAGAAGAGATGTGAAATAATCAAACTTTATTTACATATACCATAAGATTACACCATTGACTGTAGCAACAAACAGACTGCTCCAACCAATGCATTTTATTTCAACTAAGCACTTGGACGGCTATTTGGCGTACTATTAACTCAGCCATTAGTCACTTTTAGCACGTGCTTGGGAGAGAGATAGAGAGAGGGAGACCCCTGGCGTTACTTATGACACCTAACAGAACTAATTTCTCCCAACAGAAAACCCAGCTTACTGGACCCATAAGATCAATCTTCTTGTTTCTATAGTCAATGACTAAACACATACACAGAGGATGAGCTATTTGTGGAGTAGGATTGATGAGTGAAGAAGGTTTAAACTCATTCATCTATCCCTTGTTTGGGTGTAGGAGAACAACATATTAAATTCCTTTGTATGAATTTTAAATTTTTTTTTGTGATTTAGATGGAAAATGTGTTTAGGTATGATTTTGATTGTTTCGCAGTTTCCCCAAACAGTCAAATTTTTACTTTTATAAGTGATTTGTAGAACATAATTTATTGTTATTAGTTTTAGATTTTGCTATGTTTCTTGAAGGTAGAAAAAGAACTTTTTTCCAAACTGTGTTTTACATTGATGAAAATCAAAGGTAATTTTCTTGCAAACAATTTAATCTTAAATTCATAGATATGTGCACGGTAGTTGTAGTTATATATTTTTAAGTAAACCTTATGAAAACACATATTGTGCGGATGTGCAGTTTTTTAAGCCATCAGGAAAAATTTAAATGTACGTTTTACAGACCTACCAATTTAAATGTACGTTTTACAGACCTACCAATTTAAATGTACGTTTTACAGACCTACCAATTTTTTCCCTAATCTCCAAAGTATTTATAAAAGTCAACAATTTCCAATACACTATCGGTATACCAGTGCTAAAGATTTTGTATAAAATGTATTGGTAGTTTATATTATGTAGAAATTACTGTGAAAACAGCCGACAGTTTTCATGGAGATTTGAATTTATGTACATCGTGATATTGTAAATTCTGTTTTTTAGAAAACTGAATGTTTATTTGCTACTGTTACAGGTCGTTCAAGGGCTTTGTTATTTACAAAACCAGCGGATCAAACTCCTGTAGAAAACATCTTAGAACAGAACATTATTGGGGGTGAAGAGGTAGACAATAAGAAATTAATGACAGACTTGGAGGAGTTGTTGCTGTTCAACAAACATCAGCAAGACGACCACGATTACTCCCAAGCGTACACAGTCGGAAGGAAGAGGGCCAAGACTTACATTGTCCCTGACATCGATGACAACTGGCCACCCCCTAAAATACCTCGCACAGAAAGATCTGATAAAACTGTAGGGGCTCTCCACAATAAGACTAGACATCCTCCCGAGGAAAGAAAGTTTATTGTGGAGCTCCCGGAGTGAAGTTGTGCAGGGGAACTGCTGCTGTAGGTTTTCATGGGTCTGGATAGCTTTTTGGGTTAGTTGTCACCTCCTTCAGCCACTATCTTTTTTGGGAAATTACTTTCGAGCTATATATTTTTTGAAAAATAATTTTGTTCTATATTTTTTATACTTTTTGTATTTTTACAATATTTACAGTTTTTAGTTTAAGCATAAATCATCCTCAATTGCTATGTGAGCAGAGTCCAGTAACTTGAGCTGCAAGCAGGAGGTACATGGGATAAAGTTAATATTTCGTAAGTATAGTATGAATTACACCCTAAATGTTGATGATTGAAGCAGCAGCATATTTACTATGAACTGTCAGCTAACTACTGTACTACACAGATGCAAGTGGACTCAAATTCTTCAACTTACTTAAGTGTTTCATCATACACCCAGCTATATATTTAACTCTCCAAGTGTCAGTTAAATGGTTTTACAAAAACTGACTGGTTTTTAATGACGTCACCTACAATGTAATTGCGTAAATTACTGGTTTATGTTTATCGTGTTGTTTGTTGAATAAATAGGATTTATTTACTGAAATGTATTTATACTGGCACTGTGATGTAATGCCTTAATTAGTCTGTTTGTGTGCTAAGTGTTGTGGGTGATAGAATCTGTTCTTAGTCCTGTCAATACTAAGACCACATCCACTTATGTTTGACCATTGGAGAAGTACAGGATGTATTTGTTGATTGTTTTAGATGTTGACTAGATCAGAGACTTATCAATCTGCTGGAAATCATGATGAGTTGGAGGTACCCTAGTTGCCCGTGTTTTTAGGCTCGTTTTAAGGATCAGCCGACCTTAGTAACAATGACTACACTCGTTCATCTACACTCAAACTCATTCATTGTGTTTACCCTAACTTGATGTTAGGGTAAACACAACACACAAATTGCATTAAAACTCATATGTTCCAACACTACTGGCATCGTTCCAAAAGTTAAAAGAGGTTGTTATTTTTCCAGGCTAAGTTAGGACCAAGAAACCCTCTCTAACACTTAACATTGTTATCAGGAGTCAAAGAATAACCCTTGAATAGCAAGTAATAATTTGCCAAAGGGGTTTGAACCGTTGTCCCTTGACAATGATACTAGTATAAAAAATTCCAATGGCATAAAAAGACTAAAATAAAATGAGTTGATGGTAAATTAATTTGACTCAACAGAAAACGAACAATTCTGACCACATGAGAGTAAGAATTACTTTATACTTTAATTATTTATTTTGGTGCATAGTTAATTTTTGTTTTGTCATGGAGCTGATTTTTTATGATTAATGTATACATAATTATTAATGTATTCACGTGTATAGTTTAGCGCTTTTGCTTTATATAATATTCACAATTAACAGTGTAACGGGAATTAATTCCAAATTGGTTAAAATAGATGGTGAATAATGACATCAGCCCTTAAATACTATGTTATCTACAGATTGTTAATTAGGCCTACATAATAGGCCCAGCGCGCACATTGAAGTAAAAACTGGAAGGGAATTCAATTCAGCACAATCATTGACTATAGAAACAAAAGACTATCCAAACCAATGCATTTTCTGTAGATGTGCGCATGTGCTGGTATGGAACGGATATTTGTTTCAACTATGCGCTCGGACGAGTATCTGGTTTACTATTATTTTCTTAGATATTAATCACTTCAGCGTGTGCTGAGAGAGACAGAGAGAGGAATGAATAGAGAGAGACAGAGACCACTGGTGCTACCAATGGAAAACCTGACAGAACCAATTTCACCGAACAGAAAACCCGGCTTCATGGGACCCATAAGAGTGGGCAGTCTTCTTGTTTCTGTAGTCGATGGTATAATGCATTACAATTGGCCGATAAACAATTTGTTATGACAAATAGCATGTTGTAAGAAACACTTAGAGGCTAAAAGAATGCATGAAAATATCAGGTAGACGTAAAAGTTTACTCTGTAAAATGTCATTTAACGTATATAAAAATTACTTGATTTCACTTGGACTGACTTCAAATTGTGTAATCTGTGATAAATATACTTTTTTTCAATAGTTAATATACTCTAAAATACACAATTACTTAAAATAAAAACAACTGCTGAAAAAGAAAATAAAAATATGAAAAATGTGTAATATTTATTATAAAAATATTTTCATATTGAATATTACCTTAAAAGACTTATATTAGTTTAAGTGGTAGTTATATTATACATATGATAGTTATAAATGATATTCTCAGTTGATGCATTTTTAGTGTATTGTTTATGGATGTCTAATTGTCATCTAAGCATAGTGGATTATTACCAGTGAATGTTGAAGTATTTCAAAATATTGTGTTAGTTATATCGGTTGCTTAAATTTACTCTGTAAAATTGTATGTTATAACAAATTAGCTTTTTAATTCATAAAGGTAATAAATAAAAGGTTTCTTATGAAATACTAATTCGTCCTTATACCATAATCAAAACAATGTTATTAGTAAATCTTCCTTGAATTTTGTATTTAGTTTTAAGTAATAATGTGTGTAGGAAACATTGAAATTCAAATTATTAAATTTAATTTAATAATTCTTATTGTAACTTTCCATTCCACTTCACGTGTTTGATCTTGTAGTAAACTGTTAAGTATTCTTATTGTTTATAGAATAGGCAAACATTTGCAATGCAATTAATTGTATTATATGGTTTTTATAAGTGTAGAAGAACATGTTAATTAGTTTTAAGTTATTTCATTCGGAATGTTTATTGAGCTCTTGTTAATTTTATCAAGTATCTATCTATGTCTGTACTATTTGAATATTGTGTTTATATAATAATATATAAAAATTATATTAATATATTGAGTTTATGTTGTTTTTATATAAATTTTGTTTAGTTTTAGTTATAGTTCCTAGTTTATGTAATTCTTTCTTAATACCATGTTGGGATCATTGCAGGCAATCGTTATTACAGTGTGTCTTGGAGAGAATTATAGAGGTGTTATTTAAGAGGTTTGTTGTTATTGTAAGGGAGTTAGCCTTTAGAGCTTTGATCAATGTCTCCGATGTGAATTGTTGCTTTTGGTTGCACGTTATTTAAATGTCATGAAAAATAAACAGCAGCATAGAGAGTGTTATTGTTTATTTGTGCTCCTTATATTCTGAGAAATTCCCTATATTTAATATGTTTAGCCCTTTTTTGTCAACACAATTCCTCCCTTATTTCTTGACCAATTTAAACAGTTAAGGTTTAGACAAAGTTGCCTTTGTTCATAGTTTTGCAATAAGGCCTTAATTCTTAAATATTTTCACCATGTAGGGTATGGGAAGGCCTCAAGTACGTTTTTTGTGGATAAGAATAACATGAAGAGAGATTTAAACGAATTGAAAAGTAACAGCTGTTCAAATGTAAACAATGATTTCCAAAACGTTTTAACAGCTGTTGGAATGTAAACAATGGTGTTTGCAATATTGAGGAGGTTAGATCTTTCCTAATGTTAAACCAGGGAAGGTTGTATAAGCAAGGTTTTATTCAAATTTAGTTGTAGGGCTCTGCTCTACTGGACTTGAAGGTTCAATGGTAGTCTATTGGAGTTATTTTATTTATTTTATTAATCTTCAGCTGTTAAACAAATGAAATGAACGCTTTTGAAATAAGCTATGTAATACCATTGGGTGTTTATCCCAATATATTGGGTAGCAACACAAGTAATGCGAGATACTGTAAATAAATATTAATATTGTGATTTTACGCTATACAGTTAACCTACCATTATTTGTAGTCAGAAGTTACAGGCCAAAGGTCAAGGAATAACGAGCGCAGTAAGTGACAGATTTGGTACATGAAGCATGCAGGGGTATCCCCTAGTTATAAAGAATTGTTTGGTCATATCATTCCATGAACCAAGAGTAAAGCATTTAATTAAAATAGTATTATGAGATTAAATTTGTGATTGCTATGAATATTTGCTTTTGAGGTCTTTTATTGAGGTTAAAAATTCATATTTAATCTGTATATAAAAAATCAAAGTTCCGTTTGTTTGTGTACATAAAACTTGAAAAGTAATAAATGGTTTCACTTCAAATTTTCTCACAACAATGCATTTATGTACAATAGTGTTTCTATATACAGGGTGTTTCGGGATAAGTGTAAACAACTTAACCAGCAGATTCCTTACATCGAAACAACAAAAAAATATAATATTAACATGGGTCCGTAAACCAGTCGTTCTCGAGTTACAGCCAAAAAATGATTTTTTTCTATTTTAAGTGTAGTTATTGCACTTTTGGGCCTCTAGATTAAAAATTTGTAAAGATAGTTTGTTATAATGTTCACAGTTAGATAGATTATGAAATTTCAAAGAGATATCATTGATGTTTTGTACTGTAATGTTAAGTGTCGCTGAGAAAAAATAGTTCAAAAATAAAATTTTTCCAAAAATTCAAGGCCTCAAAAATGATTTTTGTTTTTGATTAGTTATTATATCATAACCGTTTGAGTATTTGGGCTGCAACTTTCCCAAAAGCTGTAGAATTTTATGGAGAACAAAATAATAACAATTTATGTATGCATTAAAAAATAATATTTATGTAAAAACCCAAAATATTGTAAGATAACAAAATTTAGAAAGGAACACATCAATTGTCCAGCCAGTCAATCAAATCCATAAAACCAAAGGAAATCTTTCAGCTGAAATTTTTTTATAAAATCTTCAAAAAATTTTAAAATTTACAAGATCCTAAATCCTTTAACATTCCACCACAGGACCCCACTGAGACAATGTTTAAAAAAAACGGCCTTTTCCTACACAGGATGGCTACACAAAAAAAACAACAATAACAAAAAAATAAACATTGTCAACTAACAGTTTGAAAACAAAAAATACCAAAATGTTATTATACGTTTTTTTTTTTAAACAAATACTGTAATCTTCTTAAGACATAAACTAATTTAGTACTTATCGGACGAATACACGAGAATTGGGTTTATTTTAATTTAACCTCATTCAATACTTATATCATCGTTCCGTCTTGTATGTTGTTGTTTTCATTGGTGAGTTGGCAGCACTGTTTCCGTAAGCCACATCTGTTTAATTTCATTGTTGAGAGATAATGTGGTTTCCTGTCCATTAAAATAAGTTTCCTCTCAGTAAGTGCTGGTGGTTTTAACTCCAAAGTGAAAATGTATTCAAACAGTGAGTATACTGATATGCATTTTGTCTATGGGTATTGCAATGGGAATGCAAAGGCAGCTTTGGCTGAGTACAGGAGAAGATATCCAAACAGAAATATTCCAAACCCGAGAGTTTTTACCGACCTGCACAACCGACTTAAACAGACAGGATCGGTTAGTAGGAGAAAGCGAGAGGGATTCGATCAAGTTGATGTGCATACTGAAGAAAATATTATTGAAGCAGTGCAGCAAAGTCCAGGTACGAGTGTTAGGAGACTATCAAACCAACATTTAGTGTCTTCAACAAAGGTTTGGAGAGTTCTGAAGAAGGAAAAAATGCACCCCTATCACTTTCAAAAAGTGCAAGCCCTTCACCCTGGGGACAACGATGCTAGGCTGGCATTTTGCAATTGGGTAGTGGCTAACCGGAGGTTAGTTAAGTGCATTTTGTTTACTGATGAAGCCCAGTTCTCGAGAAATGGAATAAATAACTTAAGAAACCTACACAACTGGGCTACAGAAAATCCCCATAAATTAATAGAAAATCATTTCCAACAAAGGTTTTCTGTAAATTTGTGGTGTGGCCTTGTTAGTGATAAGCTGATTAGACCTTTTATCATCGAGGGGAATCTAAACAGAGCCACTTATCATGCATTCCTGCTCAATGAGTTACAAAGACTCCTAGAGGAAGTCCCTCTTGGAACCATAGTAAATCTCTGGTTTCAACACGACGGTGCACCGCCTCACTCTTCAAGAGAAGTTGTAGAACTACTGCGTCAGAAATTTGGGCAAAGGGTAATAGCTAACAACGGTCCAGTACATTGGCCCGCAAGGTCTCCTGACCTTACACCCATGGACTATTTTTTATGGGGATGGATGAAATCACAAGTCTACACAACAAAGCCTAGAACAAGAGAAGAATTATTGCAAAGGATAATGAATGTAGCTGAGTCCATCAAGAACAACCCAGCAGTCGTCGGAGCGGCAACAAACTCATTGATTTCACGAGCAAGATTGTGCAGGCAGAAAGATGGTGGTCACTTTGAAAATTTCTTGTAAGGTGCACCCATGGTACCCTCGTTGTTTTGTAAATAACAGTATTATTTCACTCTAGATCTTTAATTTTCATGTGTATTTTCACAAAACATTGTGATTTGTAATTTGAAAATGATTTAAATTTTTGTTTAATAAATCTTTAAGTAAAATGTAATACTACCTTATTTTTACATTATAATTAGTGGCCTCTCTTCCACATTTATAAAAAAAGAAGATGAATTTTCTTTATCTTGAGATCAGCTTTATTATTTTATTATCTTTACAAATTTTCAATCTAGAGGTCCAAAAGTGCAATAACTACACTTAAAATTGAAAAAAATCAATTTTTGGCTGTAACTTGAGAACGACTGGTTTACGGACCCATGTTCATATAAGATTTTTTTGTTGTTTCAATGTAAGGAATCTCCTGGTTAAGTTGTTTACACTTATCCCGAAACACCCTGTATTTACTTACTTACTCTTACTCCCATGGCCACTGATACCCAAGGTGGTATTTGGCCTCACCAACAATTTGCCTCCACTTCTCACGATCCTCTGCATCTTCTTCATTGACCCTTAATTTATTCATGTCGATGACCACTTGATCCTTCCATCTTTTCTTAGGACGTCCAGGGGGCCTTCTACCGTCAGGGTTTTCTTTCCACACTTGTTATATCATAGTATTATTATTTCTTCTCATTACGTGCCCCGCCCACCGCAAATGTCGGCACTTGGCTACTGCTATAATGTCTGGTTCTTTGAATAGATCTCTAATTTCTCTGTTGTGCTTCAGCCTCCATACTCCGTTTTCTATTGTGAGTCCAAAGATTTTTCTGAGTACTTTGTTCTCAAAAGTGATCAGCTTTTTTTCTGTGTTTTTGTCGATAATCCATGACTCAGCTCCGTAGAGAATTACTGGTCTGATTATTGTTTTGTAAATTTTAATTTTTGTATGGTAAGATAAAAGTTTTGATGACATAAGTTTATTTAGAGCAAACATGCTTCTGTTAGCTGAGTTTATTCTACTTTGAATTTCTGTGTGTTCACTGTTGTTAGAGCTAATTATTGTACCAAGGTATTTGAATTCATCTACTCTTTCAAAATTGTTTCCTTCTACTGTAAAATGTTGTGTGTTGTCAGGATTTCGGCCAAAATACATAAATTTAGTTTTTTCATTGCTAACTTTAAGTCCAACTTCTTTGGTTTCTTTAATTAAAATTTCAGTTATAATTTTCAGATCTTCTTTGCTTTCTGCCAACAAAACTACGTCATCTGCAAAGGCCAGAGCTGATATTTTATCCCCTATTTCTATCCCTATATTAGTTTTCTTTACTTCTTTTAATGCTCCTTCCAATGCGATATTAAAAAGAATAGGGGACAAGCCATCACCTTGTCTCACTCCTGTCTTAACTTCAAAGGTTGTGGTATAGTCGTTTTCCACTTTTACTCTACATCTGCTGTTATTTACACTAAGCCTTGCTAAATTTATGATTTTCCTTGGAATTCCGAAACCTTCCATTTTTTCCCATATCTTTTCTCTACACAAACTGTCATAGGCTTTGCTGAAATTGATAAAAATTCCAAAAAAATGTTTGTTAAACTCCCAGTATTTTGAAATGGCTTGTTTAAGAATGAAAATTTGATCTGTGGTCGATCTGCTTTTTTTTTGGCTGGTGACTGCTTGTTTCTAGGTCTCATTACAGGCACGTAGCCAGGATTTGGTTTTGGGGGGGGCTAAGTTGATGGGGGGGGGGTCGGTTCTGCCACATAAGTAAAATCAATAATAGCCTATTCCATGAATAAATATCTACTTAATACTGTTATAAAAATAATAACTATGACTGGGAGAAATAAATAACATTAAATACTTTTACTTTTAGAATACATATAATTTAACAACATGTATGTAATTTTAATTAAGTAGAAATTAAACATACGATTTCTAGAAAGTTTATTACAACTCATAATACATATGTATTATATGTTCCTTATAATACAAAAATAAATAAAGCTATTAGAAAGACATTTCAACACAGTAATTATACACTCAGTTACAAAACAAAGAACAATACTTTTACTTTAATTAACAAATTATCCAACATAGAAAATAAAAATAACAAGTATGACAAATCTGGTATATATAAAATAAAATGCTCAGAATGCAATTCTTTTTACATAGGACAAACTGGAAGAACATTTAATTTACGTTACAAAGAACACATACAAGCCATAAGAAACAACAACTCAACATCAAATAAATCTAACTTTGCAGAACATATTCTCCGGTCAAATCACAGTTATCAAAATATAAATGAAAATGTTACAGTTTTAGAATACGAGAAGAAAGGAGAAAAAATGAATACAAAATAAAATTTACACATATACATATTAACAATTATAAAGAACCAAAGAACATATTAAATACACAAATTAACATGAACAATCCTATATACGAAAAAATAAGAGTAGTTAAAAAACATAAGAATCAAAAAGTACAATTCAACTTACCCACACACTAAATTAATCATATGTTATGTTATTTTCATATGTTTTATTTTTATAATTTGTTAATTTATTTTAGGTTATGTTATTTACTATCTGAAGATGGCCTAAAAGCCGAAACCGGTAATATATTTTTATAAAAAATGAATAAAAGGGTACTTCATTATATTTATCGTTGAATTTATTAAAATAGTAGCCCTAACGTGAACTAGTTTATAAATAAATAAATCAAATTTTATTGTCATTAAGCAACAAACATGAGCAATAGACAACGTCAACTTACAACTAATTATTGGCTAAATTAAATAATGATACAGTTGAGCATAGCGCAAATCAATCATATCATACAGATAAAAACATTTCAATATTTAAATAACCACAAATTTTAAACACTAATAAATAAACCAGTTTAAAAGCATAAAATTACATTAACACCTATGTACACAAAATCTCTATAAACAAACCATATTTATATAAATAATGACAATGTATTTCAGTTTAAAAATAAAAATTACAATACAGAATCAAAACTCTAGTTATATAGAAGAAGTTATAATGTACATTATTGTACAAGTATTACAACTCCTGCTTCATTTACTGCATTGTTGTTTAGTTCTATGAAATCACAGCAACAGTCTCCTTTTCTTCTCGCCTGCCATTTTATCAATTACATCATCAGGTTTTATATTTATGTCTCGGTGGGTGGCTACCATAGCCAGTGCGCTCAACCTTTTGTCTGTCATTAAAGTTCTGTAAACACTTTTTACCCTTTTCATTGTTGAAAAAGTCCTTTCAACACTGCAAGTGGTCACTGGCATGGTAGCTAATACCGTCAGGAGGCAATGTATTGTCCGGTAGTACGTTTTGTCACATAGTTCGAGGACTTTCAAAACTTCAGTATCCTTTTTCAGTTCTCCTATTGTACTCGAACACCACAGTATATACTCAGCTTTTACAGCAGCTAAAGAAATATTTTCCTCAAAATATGCAGTTAGATTTTCCAACAGATTTACTTTATCAGGACTTGCAAATCCCGGAAGGAGGATTTGAAAACTAGATAAAATGTCTTCATTTGTTAAAAATCTTTCTGTTAAATTTTGAATAAGTGAGTCAATACATGGTATGTAAATTGTTACCCTGAAATGATCTTCAACTGAACTAGTCTCCGGATTTGCCCGATGTGTCTGGCGTGAAGTTAGTCTGGGAATTGCCAATTGACAGTCAAACAATTTCTTACTTAATATTTCAGCTGAAGTGAACATGTCTCTAAAAGCATCATCGTTTCTCATAGAGTTCAAAGATTCCAACAATGTTCTTGCATGGTTAATAGCAGACACCATATCTATATGTTTTTCCTGAAGTGAAACAGACAGGGGCAAAGTAAGGCTAAAGAGTTTCTCACACACAAAGAGGCTCACAATGAATTCACTTTTTTCAACTGTAGCCAAGTAGCTTGCTGTTGAAGAAGATATTTTCTGTGGTGTCTGTGATATTTCTTCCAAGCTTACAACAATAGGATGCAAAAGCTCCACAAATGTTAACACACTGTCGTGTCTTTCAATGAAACGTGTTTCACATAGACGTATTAGCCTTTTTTTCTTTGAATCAGGAGCATGAATGTTAATATTGTGTTGTAAAACATTGTTAGCATGTGTACTGTTTCTGAAAAAATTTGTGATTTCTTTTATTGCTCCTAAGCAATTTCTAACACAAGAGTTTGAAAAAGTGTCACTCAATGCAAAGTTTAATCTATGGCTGGCACAATGGAAGTACCTTGCTTTTGGGTATTTTTCTCTTATCCTGGATTGAACTCCAGTAAGATGGCCAGACATAGTGGCAACTCCATCATACCCTTGTCCTACACACTTGTTTAAATCTAAATTCAAAATGTTACATTTTTCCAAAATTA
This sequence comes from Stictocephala bisonia, assembly GCA_035578905.1. Lineage (NCBI taxonomy): Eukaryota > Metazoa > Arthropoda > Insecta > Hemiptera > Membracidae > Stictocephala > Stictocephala bisonia. Next base: position 3,378 of record JAQJVL010005906.1, on the reverse strand, counting down.
CTCTTGTAATATTCTCTGCAGTCTGACTGTATATTGGTACAAATCCAACAAAATCTTCTCGTATTACGGGTATTTCAATCTTGTAATCTACGTAACGGATACATATAGATAATTGTTCAGTTGCTGTGATATCCATAGTTTCATCGGCCAGGATAGCAAAGCAATCCGACTTCTTGATTCTAGAAGCAATCTCTTGTGTCACTAAATTTGAACAGGTTTGTATAATCTCATTTTGAATCTCAGGACTTACATATGTAGCGTTCTTAGCACAACTAATAATGTGCCTCTTTAAATTTTCATCTCCTGCACATGCTCTAAACCGAAGCAAAGCACGAAATTTCCCATCATTTTTATCTGGCTTTTCTAATGTGAGTGGCCCACTGTCTTCATCTCCTCTTAACGGCAGCTCTTGCTCGGCACAAAAAAGTATTGTTTCAATTATAGGTCTTAGTGCTGACCTATTCTCCTCTCTTTCTCTCGCGCGTTGAGTGTCTATCTGTGAATGTACATCCATTTGTTTTCCTGACATAACCATCATGAATTGTTCTGCAGATAAAACACACGCCTTATGATAATCTGTCATGGAATGTTTAATGAAGGTTTCCTTTGCTTTTTTCCAGTCTCTAAATCCACTACTTACCAATTTTCCGGGAGCCTCATGGCCTCCTTTGCCCACACCTGTTTTAAAGAATAAAAAGCACGGTTTGCAATAGACTGCATCTTCTTTTTTAGAATATGCTAAATAAGCAAATCCTTCTTTTGTGTCTGTAACCCACTTTTCTTGAAATTTCCTTTTTTGTGTTTTACCTTCACTTGAGGGATACACATAAGGCTGTTTTGGAAGCAATACTGACTTAAGAATATTTTTCTTTAGGTTATCATCTATATTTTGTTGAATGTTACCTATGTCAAAACAATCTGGAATCCATGTAGATTCACAAGTTTTTGGAACATGTTCCAAAACTATTTGCTCATTTGGTAGCTCACCCACTTCCTCTTGACTTGAACAGGGAACACCTTGGGCTTGTGTCACTGCACTGGTTGTGGAGGAAATGTAACTGGAACTGCTAGCATCAGCATCTGAAAGCAAACGCAAATAATTGCAATTTGCATCACTGCTAACAATAAATGGTACCAAAATATGGCACAAACTTTCTAACAAAATAAGATTAATTTTAAATAGAAAATATTGCTGTTATTATAATTTCCATGTTTCATGTTCGTTTAATCAGAGCGTTCTGGTGGTGGGTTTTAATATCTTTTAATGGATAATAAGGAACCATTTCAGCTAAAACGGTGTACATTTTATAAAAAAACGTTTTTCACACGATCACGATACTTTCTACCCCATATACTTTTTTAGGGAGAAAGTAAAAAGTGGTTCTGGCATTCAGCATTATTGTATAAAGAATTAATTCCGCTAAAATCAAGAAAAGTCTAACAGTAGTAAACAAAAATCTAAAATCAAATATTGTTTTATACTATTACAAGCGCTGCGGGTTTCACCCAGTAAAATAATAATACACTAAAAGAGTACCGTACTTTCTAGGAAACTTAACAAAATTAGGTAATTATGCACTTTCTTGCCACCAAACAAATTTGAAAAATTTTGCTTGAAATGGGTCTAGAATTGGCTGTATTTTCACGAGATATGCATTTTATTCCGCGAAAATTACGTATTTTACAGAAAAATTCGAAAAAACCAATGTCACAACTTTTAGTATTTTTGTCATATTTCCGTTAATTTAAATGGTATTTTAATCATCTTTTTTTTATTTTGGTGTGTTTTTTGCGCTGAATACAAATTTGAAAACTATTTTGGTCTATTACTAATATTTTTCGAGAAATGACGGAAAAACTACTGTCGCGGCGGATCACGATTAGCGGCCATTACGCGATCATTATATACAACTATTAATCACAAAAATCGAGTTCACCTATATTCCTGCCGGAGTCACGGAGGCCAAACGCCCGAATTTACTGCAAATTACGAATTTTTTTTGAGAAAATAGACAATTAGGATAAGTTAGGTTATGTTTGGTTATGTCAGCAAAAAATGCATTTTCGAGCTGAAAAAATAATTTTACTACAAAACCAGTTATATATTTCTGTTTTGCATAAAAAGACACGAGAAATGAAAAAAATTTGTCGAAAAATAAAGATTTTTTAAAAAAGTTGGTTTTTTCAGTATTAGATAAAAATCCAGTTTTTCGATTTTTCGGTAAAAAACGAGTTTTCCGCGGATGAAATCAAACTCCTCAAGGGATATTAACTTATTTTTCACCACTTTATTAATATCAAATCGTATTTTCGGAGGTGGCAAGAAAGTGCATAATTACCCAAAATTAAAAACTGAATGTAACGTAGGTAGTTCTAATTTATTGATAGAGACACTTACCTGTAGAGAAATTGGTTTCCTGTCTTGGTTTCTTGAAGAATGATGTAATGCTGGCTTGAGTTGTTCCTGTTATTCGTTTCATATTTTCATTCCTTCTGACACAAACTAACCACAATGTCAAAACCACAACATATAAAATAAAATCTGTCCTACAGTAATGTAGATATGTAGAGCTATCGTTTCGTTACACTACAACAAAAGAAGTAGCTAAACTACAGGCAAAATGGAAAAAAACCACAGAACATCTGCAATCTGATATTCAATAACACTGACTGACTGTTGCTATGTGGCCAAGGTCACTCGTGATGCGCTGGCGCCGTTTCCCTCTCCCACTGCACAATGCTGCCAACTGTTTTTTCTCCACAATGCTCAGTGTTTTCCACATTACAAAGCACAAACTCTCAATTCTTTGAAAATTCATAATAACATTTTATTTATATACACTAAACAACATAGAAAAGAAATTTTGGCCCGTAGTGAAAGGTTATGACAAATACTGTGGCAGTGAACGTTTAATGCCAATATGTTTTGTAAATCATACACAATTTTTTTCTTTCCCTGAAAATTTCGGGGGGGGCTGAAGCCCCTCAAGCCCCCCCCCCTGGCTACGTGCCTGTCTCATTATAACAGTGCTTAAATATTTACATTATTAAAAGAATTCTCTTAATAAGAAATATCAAGTTTATATTTATATTTAAATTCAGTTCATATTTTACTAAGTAAACTAATAAGTATTGTTTTATTTCTACAGACTATGGATTAATTTTAATTTTTTACTTACTTAAAGTGATTCTTGTAAGTACCACATTGTTTTGTAACAAACTTTGTATAGCCCAAAACTAAATAAAACAAAGGCAGTACACTGTTCTTTGTATTGAAGGACAAATTTATGGTAATTTGAGAAATGCACATATTCTGAATTGATGCATAAAGCCAACTGAAAAATTATATTTTATATTAATTGATTTGCTTGCTGACTA
>JAQJVL010005905.1:0-32287 GCA_035578905.1 Stictocephala bisonia | reverse complement strand
AATTAACAACCAAAAAGGTTAGTGAAAAAATACCCACAATTCCCACGCAAATCCAATTACCATCATAACTACCCATAAGCTTCAAAAATTACCCGCACTTTGGCAACACTGATTGCTTGATATGCTCGATGTCCCTCCCCTCTATCGACCATTCTCGCAGTGCGCATGCGCAAGGATTGAGGAACCTGTTCCTTGTATATCTGTGACAAGCAGAATGTTGCACCTCACACAACGGTTACAAGGAGTTAAATTGTTTTGTGAATATGACATATTCTTTCCATAACATGAAACGTATCTAAACCAACAATGAAAACGTCAGATTGCCGGTCCCGAGTTATCCTGTTCTTCATATGTCTAGTAAATAAATTGATCCTATGAAAACTTCACATACGTTCCTTATTATGATTGACACGTAGAATGTCACTTTACCGCAAAACTAATAAAATACTGTAGGATCCGTTCAGTTTATATTTAAAATTAAATATATGACTACGTCATATTTTTTTCTTGTATAAGACAACTGGATAGACTATTTTTAAGGGGAAAAACTTAAAGCGTAGTAATGAATTAATTGTCAAAATAGTTTGAACATTTCTTTCATAAAGCACATCCTTTTGAAAATATAGATTAATTTAACGACATATCCATTGACAACTTAAAGTATTTAGTAGACATTTCTTTACAATAGGCTTACACGGCCTATATGTCTAGTAATAAGTAGGTTTAGAAGACAATTCGGAATATGATGTAGTTTTAGGGACTTCATAAATTTCCTTCAAGTGCCGTTCTAGATGATCATGCGTACCAAACAGATCTGGACAGTCGTCAATTCGATATATTAGCATTATTCTGTTTTTTATTTTTGATAACTGATCAGAAAGTAATATTTGTGTACATTTCTTGAATTTCTCAATAGATTTGACTCGGAAGCAAATTTCTAATCACACAAAGTACACAATAAGTGCGATTTTCCGTATTCAACAGACATAATTGCAGCTTGTTATATACCAAGTCAAACTAGCACACCACGTTACATCTCGAATAAAGACGAAGGAAATACGTCTTTAAATCGTTTTCCTTTAAAAATCGTTTTCAAAGATAAAAAAAATGGAGTCTGTTTAATTGTTGATCGTTCAAAGATTAAAAAGACTCCAGTTTAGTTTGGGCGTTGCTTCCCTGCCACCACGGTAAATAGAACAGTTAAATTTAACACTTTTACTGTAATTTGAGTGTGTGAATAGAACTGTTTACTTACCAAGCAAGACTTTGTCTCGGTTTTTTCAAGTCACAGTTTCACAACAAAAATAGAATTGTATGGAATAGGTTCCTCGCGCATGCGCACTTAAAAATGATTTCCCTCCATCTAACTAAACACAAACAGCGTAAGTTTCTTTTCTTTGGCCTTCGCCATTTTGTTCGTCGCCTAGTAATTTGTTGGAGTATTGTTTGGGACGGGAATACATCATTATTTGTTCAGTTGTACTTTCATTTTAATATTGAAACGTTGGTGATTTCATAAGGTATGTTATTTAAATTATGTCTTAGAATTAGAAATGTAGTACCGGTATCATTTTGAACAGTGGAAAGTTCAGGAGATTTTGCTACCTAAAGAGCTGATTCCTTCTATTTCGTGAAATTGTTAGGCATATACTGACTTGTATTATTGTATTGTATTGTATTGTATTGTATTGTAATTAATGATAAATTCCTTTAATTATATTTTCAGTCCTTTTGCTCAGTCATAGTTTCAAGTTACATAGAACAGGTGCTCATATGAAGCTAAACTAATAAATATCTCAGATTATGCCAAAAATGTATGTATCCTTTAAATATTATTAGATTTTTCTCTCTTAATACAAGCTGTTTATTATAAGTCATCTTGGTTTATGTATGTAACTCTTTGTAAATTGGCGTTTGCTGTTAAATAAATAAAAGTAGGAACTCACTAAACTTAGTCCTATTTATACCTACTATCCAGTAGTAATTTATTCTGTAAACCAATTTTTAAATTTATTATTGTAGCGATGTGGTTTAACATATGTGGCTGCATTTAAGAGGCAGACAAAACAATTGATTATGAATAGACAAATTTATTTACAAATGTTAGGCCTTCATGAAAATAGTGTAGGCCTAGCCGGAAATGGTGTTTTTTGTTTTTGCAGTCTTGCCACCAAGCAAAATTTGATAACTTGTAAACCAAACAAAAGTATTGTTTAGGCTAGGTGTGTTTTTAACTATATTGGTCCATAGGCTATATAACAATTATTTCTTGAGATATAACAGAAAAATGCTTTTGCAGCTTGATCCAATTAGTGTAGCCATTACACAATCATTATATAGCATACTCCACCTATTGACCACTAAAGCACATCCAATTATACCGCATTAGGCCTATATACATTCTTATTCAAGTCAAGACAGACATGGATGGTCAAAAGCTGAACGGACTAGAGTTTATGTATATATGATTGAACGAATATAAAAGAAATGTTTGAAGTATTTATTACTTGATATAAATACTTAAGGTAATGTACAGATTTATGTTGATGTAAATATTTTATATTTTGTAGAAAGTACTATAAAAAATGTTTAACAAGTGAAATAGCTGTTTTTATCCGTAATTACATTATAAATGCATTCCATACAACAGTTCTTAAGCCCCTTACACACCGTCAGTTCGAACTGACCGTTTGTATGCAAAATTCTTTCAGTTCGGCCTGAGCTCAGCCGACTGATGAAAATTCGTCAGTTCTAAGGTACAGTTAAAACTGACAGCAGGCCGGACGGACTGTGTGTCCTTCAGATCTAACTGAAAATTCGAATTGTAGGCGGGCCGAACTGAACATGGTCCTTCAGTTCGGCCAGACGACAGTTAGAAAAACGAATGCTTCCGTCTCCTTTTTCATTATGCCAATAGAGATACCACTGCACTGCAGAATAGTAATAGTTCTTCATTAGAAGCCATCTAGTAGCCTATACTGGGAAGACACAAGACACTGTTGAGGCAAGTGTAGGTTCTGACCTGGCCGCGTGTGGCTTGCACTGACATCGAACTGAACAGTTAAAACTGACAGTCCGATTTGGCCGTGTGTATGGGGCTTTATGCTTAGTTATCGCTGTTAGTCAGCACTGCGGAATGCTTTTGATATTTATCTAAGTCTAGGCGATCACGAAAGTTGAAACTGATGTTTAAATCACATACTATAGATAACGTTTGATAGGCATGCTTTAGTACTGAAGAAATTAAATTCCCTGGCCAGAATTATGAACCTTGTCAGTCCACAAATCTGGTGAAAATATAAATTAATTCTAATATATTTTTAACTCACCAAAAAAAGACACAGAAAGAAATTAATAATTAACATTGTTGAACATATTTTTATTAATTATAAACAAAATACAATCACATATTAAATGAAATGTTAATTTAAATTGTATTAAAAGCTCCATTTAAATATAGGCCTACTATAGACCATATCATTCATCTTCGCATATTTCATTTTTAAATTCGTCGCCATCGTCATCACTGCTGTCATTAAGGTTTATGACGATAGCTAGAATCTACAGTTTCCAGTGACAACGCGTCAAGGTACTATGTACAATATTTACAAGATGACCAGACGTTTCGCCCATACTGTGATGTGGCATCTTCGGTGGTTTCTCTGAGACTGAAATCGGCGAGTGACCTTCCAGCTTAAAAGTATAAAAATACTGTGATAAGGTCACATCACAGTATGGGCAAAACATCTGGTCATCTTGTAAATATTGTAGATAGTACCTTGACGCGTTGTCACCGGAAACTGTAGATTCTAGCTATGACACCGGCCGCTTAAGCCTAAGTTCTAAGATTTATGACGATAGGTTCGATAATGACATCCCTGGAACACTGCTGCTGAAAGTCAGCTCCTTGGAGCTCTTCTGCGTGTCTTACACATTTGGCCCAGTCAAGCGTGTGATACATTATTTAAGGCTTCTTCGGCAAGTTTCTCCATGTCAGCCAGTTTAAAGGTGTTGTTTTTTAAGGCGACTTCCCTCTTCACTTGAGCCCATATCAACTATTGGGTTGTACTGGCAATGGTAGGGGGGCAAGCAAACCACTTCGTGGCCCATATCATTGGCAACATGATCAAGATAAAAAGATTTCCTTGCTGACTTTACTTCATTTATAGATAGAAGTTCAGATTTTGTATAAGTGGGATCGTGTGTTATATTATTTGATACTAAACATTGAACAATATCGGTTTTTTTCCATTTTGATTTTGGAACCTTGTCTTTGAGCATTGAATGGTAACTTGCATTGTCCATGACAATAACACACCCCTCTTCAAAATTAAATAGTAGCTGATCAACAAACCATTACTTAAACAAAGTGCCATTCATCTCAGTGTGGTAATCACACTGCTGGAATTATTTGCCCCCACGAAATACAAGCTTCGCTCCTGGAATGAAGCCTCCTGCAGCAGATCCTACGTGTGCGATTATAAGCCGACCACTTTTTCTTGTTGGTATTTTTAAACCTCCATTCATTTTAGAGTCTTGCCAATGTAATTTTTTGTATGGTTTTGGGATATCCAGGTTTCATCTAAATATATTAAAGGCCTTGAATCATTTGTTCTTAATAAATGCATTTTCCGCAGAAAATTTGCTCTACAAGCAGCAATATCGTGACGCTTCATTAAGAATTTACAGCCATCATTTAAATTTCTAAATTTAAAACCAAGTGATTTTAATATTCTGATTACAGAATCTTCAGATCCGGTGTAATTTATTTTGTGCTCTAATTCAGTTATAATTTTTCTGGCTGTGGGAAACTCACCTTTGTAATAACATTCAAAAACTGTCCTCTGTACAACTTGTTTGTCAAAATAATCCAAGTTCCTACTTTCTCGTTTATAGTGTTTCCTAGAGTCAAACTCATATTCTTCATCACTGCCTACTGACTCTACTATCCGTAACAAAAGTTTGGAGACTCAAGTTTGGATGCTTACAAAAATTAAACTAACAAAACTATGGTAATGGAACCTGTACCAATATTTTCATTGTTTTATTGTTCGTTTATAGGTGTCAACAAATAATTGTTTGTATTATTTTTTCATATTTACACTTCGTACCGAACAAAAAAAGTACACGATTTTTCACTAATTCCAAACAAATCTTGACTTTTGAAAATCGCTGATTAAATGTGTGATTGGTTATGGTATTGAAAATGCTATATTAAAGTTGCAACATTTTTTTTTCATTAGAAAAAAAGTTCTTGTAGATTCTATAAAACAACTTTTTCTAAGCAATGGCTGATCGGACGAGGTTGAACTTGACATTGTTGTAATAAGCTAATTTCACATATTTAACTACATACTTTGTTAACCTTTTACAGTCCATCGTGTATTTTGTAGCGATTTTTATTTGATAGCGAAGCGATGTTCACTGAAGCGAGAACGCCGTTCGCAGTGAGGCGCTCGGTCCTGAGTTGTGTCAGGAATGCGCTGTTGCCAGGTGAACAACCCTCTTCAGACAAAAGTCGTGACTCACTGGTAAGGCCACCCCTTTAAAATGCCTGGTAAATATGACTGTTGTCTATGAATAACGCATGACTCATAACCTGTACCTCTACTTAAAGGCACGCTGACACTTATTTTCTATATTCTGCGTGAGTTGTTGTCGAGAAAGCATCTCCCAGAGAACAGCCATGCCTCCCAGAGAACATTTTTGTCATATATATTATGACAAATCCTTTTATTACAGGAATATTACGATTTTTAAACTTGCCATTGAAGGTCCACGGCCCTCATGAGAAAAAGTGATAGGAAATGCTATAAAAATATTGAAAACCAAAAATTTTACATTATCTTTTCTAATACGAACCTGGATGACGGATTGACTGGCAACGACTTGGCAACACCGCAGTCCCACCGGACACGTTACTCACGGCTCAGTGCACATCGCTTCGCTATTAAATAAAAATCGCTACAAAATACACGATGGGCTGTAAAAGGTTAGCAAAGTATGTAGTTAAATATGTGAAATTAGCTTATTAGAACAATATCAAGTTCAACCTCGTCCGATCAGCCATTGCTTAGAAAAAGTACTTTTATAGAATCTACAAGAACTTTTTTTCTAATTAAAGAAAAATTTTGAAACTTTAATATAGCATTTTCAATACCATAACCAATCACGTATTAAATTTTCATCAAGATATATATGATTGGGTATTTAGTCAGCGATTTTCAAAAGTCAAGATTTGTTTGGAATTAGTGAAAAAGCGTGTACTTTTTTCGTTCGGTACGAAGTATAAATATGAAAAAATAATACAAACAATTATTTGCTGACACCTATCAACGCACAATAAAACAATGAAAATATTGGTACAGGTTCCATTACCATAGCTCTGTTAGTTTTATTTTTGCAAGCATCCAAACTCGAGTCTCCAAACTTTTGTTACGGATAGTAAAGTTTGTTTAATTCTTTGGACAGTTTTTTCAGATACACCGCACGCCATGGCTGTTAATTTCATTACTTGTTAAAAGTTTATGTTTTTTCGTTCTTCAGGATTGTCTGCCAAATTTTCTAAAAATTTAAGTACATTACCAATAATTATATTTTTGCTTTGTTTATGGATGTCCTGTTTTCCTGTACGAGGGCGTACACTGAATAGAGGTTGTTGCCGTTCTAGCGATGGTTGATCAGTTTTATGTTGATCCATTACTAATACAATTCTGAAAAATAAATAAATAAATTGTTATAAATCAATAATTAATATAAAACATCAAAATATTAATAAATAAATATAAAGTAAATATTTAAAAACAATAAAATTTCTTCCACTAAATATACATAACCAAAACACGTACATTTGGTTAAAATAAAAAATTATGATGTTTTTTTTACTGCAACAGATGTTTAGACAAATCATTAATATTTTCAATGTATTTACATCTGACAACATTGCTGGGCGAGAAGTGAGAAGGGGAGTTTCACATGAAATAGCTGTCATCGGACTACTTTGGTGCGGTTTACACTAGTTTTACACTTGGAAACTAATTTTTGTACAATTTCATAGTAGGACGACTGACAGGCTAATTCTGAGGCCTGGAACCAGATTTAACACAAATTTAGAATTTTGTTTAAGATAAATGCTAGGTTAGGTTAATACAAAATTTGTTTCATGGTCATAATAATAATTTTTCAGCAAAGTCTAATTATATATTTGTGCATTCATTTCAAATAATTATGGGAGGCTCGATTATAACTATCGGGTTGTTTACACTGGAGAGGAAAGCTTTTAAACGTTTTCATCCAAAAGTCATCTTTGCTGTCTCAATTGAATTTCCTTCCAAACTTAAAGAGTTCTGGGAAAACAAATTTCAATTTTAAGACACAAAACCTTACTACGCATAATATTTGTAATTCTTAAAATATTGGCAAATTTTCGTTCACTTAGGTTCGAATTTTGGTAATTAGCAAAAATTATATATTATATTGCTTCCTAAAATAATAAAGAAATTTATAAACAATTTGTATTATAATTTTTCAGGAAACTGGAATATCTTATTAGAGTTACATTATTTATAGGTCTAATAAACATCTCATGTTTCAGGTCAGAACCTCTTGGGGTATTCACCATCTCCTTCATCACTACTAAGTTGAACCATGACGCCTTTCTCAAAAAAATGACTGTTGGTTACTGCATGCATCTGGTTCTGAGGCCTATCTTTACTTTATCTTTGCATAAGAAGGATGGCCCTTCATCTCACACTGCACAACAGACTCTTAATGGCCAACTCACTCACTCTGCACTGAAGAGTCTTAATGGTCCTGCAAACTTTGCATAGAGAACTTTTGATGCCCACCTACTCACTCTGCATAGAAAACGTTATGCTCTTACACTCTGTCTGCACAGAAGACTCAACCACGAATTTGAAAAATAATGTTGCGTGACCACCCTGTGTTAAGAAGACTTTTGGTGATCCTCACGCTCATTGTATATTGGACATGCCGCTTTTGTTCTCTCTGCAGTTTTTCTCTCTCACTATGCAAAGATGACTTTTGATGCCCATGATGATGACTTTTGACTTCAAGAAGGCCCATTGACTCATTCAAATGAAAGTTCAAAATCATACACATACATCCCCCCACAAGACTCTTGATGGCTGTACGTAACTTGCAAAGGTTTTCTCTCTCACTATACACGGACGACTTTTGATGCCCTTCACTTCATCTTCTCAAATGACTATATGGCTAACTCTATTTAGAAGACTGTCAATGGCCAATTCACTCTTTCTGCACGATGTTCGATGGCTGTTTCCAACACTCTGCAGAGAAAATGTCTGATGTCCATCAATCTTTCTACTCTATGTGCATCTTCCACTAACCCCATTTAGAAGACTATTGAAAGTTCAAAATTATACACATACATCCCCCATAGAAGACTCTTGATGGCTGTACATAACTTGAAAGGTTTCCTCTCACACTATGCAAGGACGACTTTTGATGCCCTTCACTTCAGAAGACTGTCGATGGCCCATTGATGACTCATTCTGCACAATGTTCGATGGATGTTTCCATCACTCTGCAGAGAAAATGTATGATGTCTATCAAACTTTCTACTCTATGTGCATCTTCCACTAACCCCATTTAGAAGACTATTGAAAGTTCAAAATCGTACACATACATCTCCTACAGAAGACTCTTGATGGCTGTACATAACTTGCAAAGGTTTTCTCTCTATGCAAGGACGACTCTTGATGCCCTTCACGCTATCTTCTCAAATGACTATATGGCCAACTCTATTTAGAAGACTGTCGATGGCCCATTGACTCATTCTGCACGATGTTCGATGGATGTTTCCATCACTCTGCAGAGAAAATGTCTGATGTCCATCAAACTTTCTACTCTATGTGCATCTTCCACTAACCCCATTTAGAAGACTATTGAAAGTTCAAAATCGTACACATACATCCCCTACAGAAGACTCTTGATGGCTGTACATAACTTGCAAAGGTTTTCTCTCTAACTATGCAAAGACGACTTTTGATCCCCTTCACGCTATATTCTCAAATGACTAACTCTATTCAGAAGACTGTTGATGGCCCATTGACTCATTCAAATGAAAGTTCAAAATCATACACATACATCCCCCCAGAAGACTCTTGATGGCTGTACGTAACTTGCAAAGGGTTTCTCTCTAACTATGCACGGCAGCTTTTGATGCCCTTCACTTCATCTTCTCAAATGACTATATGGCTAACTCTATTTAGAAGACTGTCGATGGCCAATTCACTCATTCTGCACGATGATCGATGAATGTTTCCAACACTGCAGAGAAAATATCTAATGTCCATCAATCTTTCTACTCTATGTGCATCTTCCACTAACCCCATTTAGAAGACTATTGAAAGTTCAAAATCATACACATACATCCCCCATAGAAGACTCTTGATGGCTGTACATAACTTGAAAGGTTTCCTCTCACACTATGCAAGGACGACTTTTGATGCCCTTCACTTCAGAAGACTGTCGATGGCCCATTGACTCATTCTGCACAATGTTCGATGGATGTTTCCATCACTCTGCAGAGAAAATGTATGATGTCTATCAAACTTTCTACTCTCTGTGCATCTTCCACTAACCCCATTTAGAAGACTATTGAAAGTTCAAAATCATACACAAACATCCCCCACTGAAGACACTTGATGGCTGTACATAACTTGCAAAGGTTTTCTCTCTCACTATGCAAAGATGACTTTTAATGCCCTTCACGCTATATTCTCAAATGACTATATGACTAACTCTATTCAGAAAACTGTCGATGGCCCATTAACTCATTCAAATGAAAGTTTAAAATCATACACATACATCCCCCACAGAAGACTCTTGATGGCTGTACATAACTTGCAAAGATTTTCTCTCTAGGCCAGGACGACTTTTGATGCCCTTCACGCTATCTTCTCAAATGACTATATGGCCAACTCTATTTAGAAGACTGTCGATGGCCCATTGACTCATTCTGCACAATGTTCGATGGATGTTTCCATCACTCTGCAGAGAAAATGTATGATGTCTATCAAACTTTCTACTCTATGTGCATCTTCCACTATCCCCATTTAGAAGACTATTGAAAGTTCAAAATCGTACACATACATCTCCTACAGAAGACTCTTGATGGCTGTACATAACTTGCAAAGGTTTTCTCTCTAGGCAAGGACAACTTTTGATGCCCTTCACGCTATCTTCTCAAATGACTATATGGCCAACTCTATTTAGAAGACTGTCGATGGCCCATTGCCTCATTCTGCACGGATGTTCGATGGATGTTTCCATCACTCTGCAGAGAAAATGTCTGATGTCCATCAAACTTTCTACTCTATTTGCATCTTCCACTAACCCCATTAAGAAGACTATAGAATGTTCAAAATCGTACACATACATCCCCTACAGAAGACTCTTGATGGCTGTACATAACTTGCAAAGGTTTTCTCTCTATGCAAGGACAACTTTTGATGCCCTTCACGCTATCTTCTCAAATGACTATATGGCCAACTCTATTTAGAAGACTGTGATGGCCCATTGACTCATTCTGCACGATGTTCGATTGATGTTTCCATCACCCTGCAGAGAAAATGTCTGATGTCCATCAAACTTTCTATTCTATGTGCATCTTCAAATAACCCCACTTAGAACACTATTGAAAGTTCAAAATCGTACACATACATCTCCTACAGAAGACTCTTAATGGCTGTACATAACTTGCAAAGGTTTTCTCTCTATGCAAAGACTACTTTTGATGCCCTTCACGCTATCTTCTTAAATGACTATATGGCCAACTCTATTTAGAAGACTGTGATGGCCCATTGACTCATTCTGCACGATGTTCGATTGATGTTTCCATCCCTCTGCAGAGAAAATGTCTGATGTCCATCAAACTTTCTATTCTATGTGCATCTTCAAATAACCCCACTTAGAACACTATTGAAAGTTCAAAATCGTACACATACATCTCCTACAGAAGACTCTTGATGGCTGTACATAACTTGCAAAGGTTTTCTCTCTAACTATGCGAAAACGACTTTTGATCCCCTTCACGCTATATTCTCAAATGACTATTTCTATTCAGAAGACAGTCCATGGCCCATTGACTCATTCAAATGAAAGTTCAAAATCATACCCATACATCCCTCCAGAAGACTCTTAATGGCTGTACGTAACTTGCAAAGGTTTTCTCTCTCATTATGCACGGACGACTTTTGATGCCCTGCACTTCATCTTCTCAAATGACTATATGGCTAATTCTATTTAGAAGACTGTCGATGGCCAATTCATTCATTCTGCACGATGTTCGATGGATGTTTTCATCACTCTGCAGAGAAAATGTCTGATGTCCATCAATCTTTTTACTCTATGTGCACCTTCCACTAACCCCATTTAGAAGACTATTGAAAGTTCAAAATCGTACACATACATCTCCTACAGAAGACTCTTAATGGCTGTACATAACTTGCAAAGGTTTTCTCTCTATGCAAGGACTACTTTTGATGCCCTTCACGCTATCTTCTTAAATGACTATATGGCCAACTCTATTTAGAAGACTGTCGATGGCCCATTGACTTATTCTGCACGATGTTCGATGGATGTTTCCATCACTGCAGAGAAAATGTCTAATGTCCATCAAACTTTCAACTCTATTTGCATCTTCCACTAACCCCTTTTAGAAAACTATTGAAAGTTCAAAATTGTACACATACATCCCCTACAGAAGACTTGATGGCTGTACATAACTTGCAAAGGTTTTCTCTCTAACTATGCAAAGACGACTTTTGATCCCCTTCACACTATATTCTCAAATGACTAACTCTATTCAGAAGACTGTTGATGGCCTATTGACTCATTCAAATGAAAGTTCAAAATCATACACATACATCCCCCCAGAAGACTCTTGATGGCTGTACGTAACTTGCAAAGGTTTTCTCTCTAACTATGCACGGACGACTTTTGATGCCCTTCACTTCATCTTCTCAAATAACTATATGGCTAACTCTATTTAGAAGACTGTCGATGGCCAATTCACTCATTCTGCACGATGATCGATGAATGTTTCCAACACTGCAGAGAAAATATCTAATGTCCATCAATCTTTCTACTCTATGTGCATCTTCCACTAACCCCATTTAGAAGACTATTGAAAGTTCAAAATCATACACAAACATCCCCCAGGGAAGACTCTTATTGGCTGTACATAACTTGCAAAGGTTTTCTCTCAATGCAAGGACGACTTTTGATGCCCTTCACGCTATCTTCTCAAATGACTATATGGCCAACTATTTAGAAAACTGTCGATGGCTCATTGACTCATTCTGCACGATGTTCGATGGATGTTTCCATCACTCTGCAGAGAAAATGTCTGATGTCCATCAAACTTTCTACTCTATGTGCATCTTCCACTAACCCCATTTAAAAGACTATTGAAAGTTCAAAATTGTACACATACATCCCCTACAGAAGACTCTTGATGGCTGTACATAACTTGCAAAGGTTTTCTCTCTAACTATGCAAAGACGACTTTTGATCCCCTTCACGCTACATTCTCAAATGACTATTTCTATTCAGAAGACAGTCCATGGCCCATTGACTCATTCAAATGAAAGTTCAAAATCATACCCATACATCCCTCCAGAAGACTCTTAATGGCTGTACGTAACTTGCAAAGGTTTTCTCTCTCATTATGCACGGACGACTTTTGATGCCCTTCACGCTATCTTCTCAAATGACTATATGGCCAACTCTATTTAGAAGACTGTCGATGGCCCATTGACTCATTCTGCACAATGTTCGATGGATGTTTCCATCACTCCGCAGAGAAAATGTATGATGTCTATCAAACTTTCTACTCTATGTGCATCTTCCACTAACCCCATTTAGAAGACTATTGAAAATTCAAAATCGTACACATACATCTCCTACAGAAGACTCTTGATGGCTGTACATAACTTGCAAAGGTTTTCTCTCTATGCAAGGACGACTTTTGATGCCCTTCACGCTATCTTTTTAAATGACTATATGGCCAACTCTATTTAGAAGACTGTCGATGGCCCATTGACTCATTCTGCACAATGTTCGATGGATGTTTCCATCACTGCAGAGAAAATGTCTGATGTCCATCAAACTTTCTACTCTATGTGCATCTTCAACTAACCCCATTTAGAAGACTATTGAAAGTGCAAAATCATACACATATCACCTACAGAAGACTCTTGATGGCTGTACATATCTTGTAAACGTTTTCTCTCTATGCAAGGACGACTTTTGATGCCCTTCACGCTATCTTCTCAAATGACTATATGGCCAACTCTATTTAGAAGACTGTGATGGCCCATTGACTCATTCTGCACGATGTTCGATTGATGTTTCCATCCCTCTGCAGAGAAAATGTCTGATGTCCATCAAACTTTCTATTCTATGTGCATCTTCAAATAACCCCACTTAGAACACTATTGAGAGTTCAAAATCATACACATACATCTCCCACAGAAGACTCTTGATGGCTGTACATAACTTGCAAAGGTTTTCTCTCTAACTATGCAAAGACGACTTTTGATCCCCTTCACGCTATATTCTCAAATGACTATTTCTATTCAGAAGACAGTCCATGGCCCATTAACTCATTCAAATGAAAGTTCAAAATCATACCCATACATCCCTCCAGAAGACTCTTAATGGCTGTACGTAACTTGCAAAGGTTTTCTCTCTCATTATGCACGGACGACTTTTGATGCCCTGCACTTCATCTTCTCAAATGACTATATGGCTAATTCTATTTAGAAGACTTTCGATGGCCAATTCATTCATTCTGCACGATGTTCGATGGATGTTTTCATCACTCTGCAGAGAAAATGTCTGATGTCCATCAATCTTTTTACTCTATGTGCATCTTCCACTAACCCCATTTAGAAGACTATTGAAAGTTCAAAATCATACACAAACATCCCCCACTGAAGACACTTGATGGCTGTACATAACTTGCAAAGGTTTTCTCTCTCACTATGCAAAGATGACTTTTAATGCCCTTCACGCTATATTCTCAAAGGACTATATGACTAACTCTATTCAGAAAACTGTCGATGGCCCATTAACTCATTCAAATGGAAGTTTAAAATCATACACATGCATCCCCCACAGAAGACTCTTGATGGCTGTACATAACTTGCAAAGGTTTTCTCTCTAGGCAAGGACGACTTTTGATGCCCTTCACGCTATCTTCTCAAATGACTATATGGCCAACTCTATTTAGAAGACTGTCGATGGCCCATTGACTCATTCTGCACAATGTTCGATGGATGTTTCCATCACTGCAGAGAAAATGTCTGATGTCCATCAAACTTTCTACTGTATGTGCATCTTCATCTAACCCCATTTAGAAGACTATTGAAAGTTCAAAATCGTACACATACATCCCCTACAGAAGACTCTTGATGGCTGTACATAACTTGCAAAGGTTTTCTCTCTATGCAAGGACGACTTTTGATGCCCTTCACGCTATCTTCTCAAATGACTATATGGCCAACTCTATTTAGAAGACTGTCGATGGCCCATTGACTCATTCTGCACGATGTTCGATGGATGTTTCCATCACTCTGCAGAGAAAATGTCTGATGTCCATCAAACTTTCTACTCTATTTTCATCTTCCACTAACCCCATTTAGAAGACTATTGAATGTTCAAAATCGTACACATACATCCCCTACAGAAGACTCTTGATGGCTGTACATAACTTGCAAAGGTTTTCTCTCTATGCAAGGACAACTTTTGATGCCCTTCACGCTATCTTCTCAAATGACTATATGGCCAACTCTATTTAGAAGACTGTGATGGCCCATTGACTCATTCTGCACGATGTTCGATTGATGTTTCCATCATTCTGCAGAGAAAATGTCTGATGTCCATCAAACTTTCTATTCTATGTGCATCTTCCAATAACCCCATTTAGAAGACTATTGAAAGTTCAAAATCGTACACATACATCTCCTACAGAAGACTCTTAATGGCTGTACATAACTTGCAAAAGTTTTCTCTCTATGCAAGGACTACTTTTGATGCCCTTCACGCTATCTTCTTAAATGACTATATGGCCAACTCTATTTAGAAGACTGTCGATGGCCCATTGACTCATTCTGCACGATGTTCGATGGATGTTTCCATCACTCTGCAGAGAAAATGTCTGATGTCCATCAAACTTTCTACTCTATGTGCATCTTCCACTAACCCCATTTAGAAGACTATTGAAATTTATAAATTGTACACATACATCCCCTACAGAAGACTCTTGATGGCTGTACATAACTTGCAAAGGTTTTCTCTCTAACTATGCAAAGACGACTTTTGATCCCCTTCACGCTATATTCTCAAATGACTTTTTATATTCAGAAGACAGTCCATGGCCCATTGACTCATTCAAATGAAAGTTCAAAATCATACCCATACATCCCTCTAGAAGACTCTTAATGGCTGTACGTAACTTGCAAAGTTTTTCTCTCTCATTATGCATAGACGACTTTTGATGCCCTGCACTTCATCTTCTCAAATGACTATATGGCTAATTCTATTTAGAAGACTGTCGATGGCCAATTCATTCATTCTGCACGATGTTCGATGGATGTTTTCATCACTCTGCAGAGAAAATGTCTGATGTCCATCAATCTTTCTACTCTATGTGCATCTTCCACTAACCCCATTTAGAAGACTATTGAAAGTTCAAAATCATACACATACATCCCCCATAGAAGACTCTTGATGGCTGTACATAACTTGCAAAGGTTTCCTCTCACACTGCAAGGACGACTTTTGATGCCCTTCACTTCAGAAGACTGTTGATGGCTCATTGACTCATTCTGCACAATGTTCGATGGATGTTTTGATCACTCTGCAGACAAAATGTATGATGTCTATCAAGCCTTCTACTCTATGTGCATCTTCCACTAACCCCATTTAGAAGACTATTGAAAGTTCAAAATCATACACTAATCATACATTCTGTACCTCAGAGCTAGAGGAACGTAAGTCACAAATAGCAAACTTTACAGGAAACTTGGAAAACCCTGACACTTTCATATTTTAAAAACTGGTTGCAAGACTGTGCAAGATTATGAACTTTATTTGCTTTCCAAATTTCTTTAAATACTATATGATTAATATGGATACAAAAAAAAACTCAAATATTACAATTGATGATTAAATATGGGACTTACGTTGTTATGGCATAAAATTGAAACACTTCTTTGGACTTAAGAATGATTTATTTTTACAAAAAGAGGTAGATGCACACTTCCAATAAAGCTAAACTAAACAGAAATCAAAATATTGTTGTTCTGAGACTAAGTTAATGACTATTTTTACAAAAAGAGGTAGTTACAAACTTTCAATAAGACTAAACTAAACAGAAATCAAAATATTCTTGTTCTGAAACCTAGTTAATAATTATTTTTACAAAAAAGGTAGGCCCTAGTTACAAAATTTTAATAAAACTAAACTAAACAGAAATCAAAATATTTTTGTTCTGAAACCTAGTAACTTTTTAGAGAAGTGTTGCTTCCTAAGTTTCACTCCGGGTCTGATTCCTCATCACCATGTGGCATGGACTGAAAGTACAGCTTATACTCGTCTGGTACCCATTGAAGCATAGTCATCAGATCCTTATACTTTTGAGAACTAATTTTTTTCATTGTTCTTCGAATAGGTGGAATTGAGAGTGGCACACAGATGAGTCCATTTCGCCGAGGCCTGCGGTTCAGGTCCACACATTTGAAGTCATCTGCAAAGTTGGATTTGTAGTACAACACTCCCATATGTTCTTCTCTCAGCTGAAGCCAAACGGTAGTAGATATCAAAAAAGGCTCATCATCAGTGTTCAATTTTCTTGTTATATATGGTGATTCCCTAGTTTTGTCAGATGCAAAAAATCTAGGAAATCATCTACATTCATTCTCTGTGCTATGAATGGATCCTTTTTCTTGCATTTAGCAATGATATTCACCCAATCATTGCATGTAAAAATTGAGTGAGAAGTCTGGTGCTTTTTGGCTCTTTCTATAATACTGTGTTGACCGTCGACTTCCATGTGCGTGTGGCCAGCCAAAAGATATTTGTGGTTAATTTCAGTCAAATTAGGAATAGTTTTTAGAAGCCAAATATACATCAAAACCATATTAATGTTCCTGTTTTGCCCGCTGCAATTATCAGACCAAACAGTTATCTTTTTTGTTGTAGTTGTCATTAACTCCTGAACAGCCCACGAGTACAGGCAAGACGCCATTTCATTGCCTCCTCTGCCTGCTGTTACCTCGTCCCACAGCTTACACCAAGTTTTGTTGTTTGGATTGTCATGAATGGTATAATTTAAAGTCCACAACTTCCGAAGGTAAAAGCTTTGTGAATTAGTAAGGTTAGGAGTTGGAAGGCACTTTTGTAAATCAACCATGACTACTCTATGTGTGATGTCATTCTTAGAATTTTCTTTATCCTGTTTTTTTAACTTGTATCCTAAAGAAGCTTCTTCCAAATGCTCCTTGTGATTTTTCTTGATTTGTTCTAATTCATCAGGAGAGTGATTATTTTTCATGTCTGTAAGGTTCTTGTCACATACGTCACATGTATCATTATCAGGTTGGTTAAAAGAAAGATTGAAATCTTCATTGAAAATTTTATTAAAAAGCCATTTTTAGCAGATGGTATACCTTTTTCATTGCACTCTTCTGTGTATAAAGAATACATTTTTGAAATATTTAGGTGGTTCCCTAAATATTTTTTCTCTGTACGCTCTCTACTATAATGGCTTTCATAAGCCGGGTATTTTGAAATATGCTCTCTTATCTGTTGACAACTCACTTCTGGAATTTTATTAACAGCTTTGTGTTTACCTCTGAGATCGGATTGTATCATGCCATTTTCATTTTTCTTTTGCAACGCGATTCTCATAAATGTTTCTGAAATGGACAACGTATTCAAAAAAAAAGTTTTGCAAACCTTTTCTTCACGCCCATTGACAATGAACAAATATGTCTGACTGACACTTTTTCCTTTTCTCGAACCATCTCGATGTCGACATCTTGTTACGGGTTTAACTTTAATACAAGAAACAACAAATTGTCGCTTGGAATCCCAGCTTCTGTCACCATTCCAAAACTCACGATTAATGAGCAACCTTTGTTCATTGCTAAAACGTGCATTACACTTCAATCTGTATGTTTCTTTACAAGGCGGCTTCAGAATCTTTTCAGCAAAAGTGACACCTTTAGAATTTGTGTACCGTTTACCACAAACTCTGTTGTTTTTTCTGACATTTTTTTTCCAGTTTTGTTCATGCCTAACCCTTTTCTTACTTTTTATTGTTGTCATACTGTTAGGACAGTGGTTGATGTCATCATCAGTATCAGATTCACTATAAGGTACTAATGCAATAGAATTTACCTGAGGTTCACGAACATTCGTATTATTTGATTTTTCAACGAAATAATTACTTTCACTTTCACTTGATACAAAGTCAGCATCTGGGATATAGTTTGGGTCATCTATGTCATTATCTGGAAATGGGTTGCTATCGGATGATAAAACATCTTCTATGTCGGACCTAACGGCAGTCACAGGTAAGCGTACGTCTTCGTCAGTAACCCCTGAAAATTGTGTCAATCATTAGGATCTCATATATAGCATTTATTTATTGATATTACAGGAACATACTAAATTGTGTCTTCAGTAGAAAAAAAACTTACAGAAGAATCTAAGAAATGGCATTTTAATATTATAACTTTCACTTTACCTCAGCGAGATTAACTATTATCGCTCCAAACAAGTTCACTATTTGAAAGTTTGTATTTTAAGTAGATTATTTTACTTAATAGTCCTATATCTTATACAGAAAAGTCATATAATGTAGTTAGGCTGCACTGAAAAGTACATCTGCCCATATAAAAAGTAAAGTGTATAAAATAATTTGAATGAAACTTAAGGTTAAAAAAGTACACCAATAGGATTTTTTTTAATCAAAGAGATTGGCAGGTATCAGATGGCCGGCTGTCAAGGTGTTACATCAAACATGGGCAAGAAAACAAAAATAAATATTCTTAGTGATAGGAGGAGGATAGTGACATGATAAAAAATACAGGAACCATTAGTAAATACCAACACTATCAGCAATAAATTTAATTAAAAGCAGAAAAAAATTAGAAGTCCGCTTTTAAATTCTGAAATTTCACATGTTAAATTTAGAATTTTAAAATGGCGTTCAAACGGTTTGTCTTCATTTTTAACTCGTGTAATTATCTGCCTTCTACAACACGAGATCACTAATTTAGCCTTATCCATGTTAATTGATGTAAAACCTTTTGGCTGTTGGCTTGCCTGACTCCCATCTTATATCAATCTTAAACATTTATTATATAGATTTACCTTGTTGACAAGATTGATTTCTTAAGGGGAATTCGTAGATATTTTCCAATGTGTTGCTTAACTCTGGGGCAATCAGTCCAGATGTGTCACAAGAGCTTTCTACGATGAAATCGTTGCCAGTAGTCCAGTCTTCATTTGATATATCGTTGATTATCATGGGGTCTACAGCCTGAAAACCAACAGTATGGAATAAGTTTGTAGCAATCATAATGGTCGGTTTAACCCATAAATACCAAGTTTTCTTTATTAAATGCCGTAAGGATAGTATTATCAAACATATTGCTATTTTTGTGAAGCAATACTAAAACAAGTAAGTTAAAAATAAATTGTTTTGAAGTTTTAACAAAATCCTAGTTATTATATGGAGAAAAGAAAATACACATTGACCTAACCTTTAACCTAATTGCCATATTTTCAGATTTACTAAAAGTAAACTTAATTTGACTTGGGTACTGAATAAACATGCCATTCCTTACCTTTAATTCGGTTAAAGATGGTAGAGGACTTGTGTAATTTGAGGTAGTTTCAACATTTTCACATTCATCATTGCAACTTCCTTGTTGAGCCAAACTTACTAAGAGTTTCCCTCTACATAAAGATTGGTTTTTTGAAAGATTAGCGCTATTACTCATTTCTTTAACGTTGATTCTCATTAACTACTTACTAAGATAAAGTCAATGCTCTTATCTCACAACAGCAACATGAGCAATCAGCAAAATCATAAACATACACTACATAACCTCCAAACCAACAATAAACCAGTGGCTCAGTTAGTTGTTGACTAACATACTGCTGCATAGAGTAATGGAGTTGAGGCCTGCTCATGTTTGATTCTCTTTAGAACCAAAGTAACGCAAGTCCTGTGATGGACTTACGTTTAAGATCAAACCTAAAATTGAAAGGGCCAAAATAAAGTAAGTGGAGTTACGTTTGTGTGGCTCTACATCAGCAAGGGACTTAAGTTGTTATTGACAATGCTAATTTCTAAACCGAATTTTTGAGTGGACTTACGATGTTACGGCTTAATAAAGCTTGAAAAATTACACAAGAATCAGTGAAAACCCGATATTCACAAAAAATGGACTTACGTTCCTCTAGCTCTGAGGTACAGCATTAATGGGCCAAATAATGGAATATTCAGTATTGTGAAGTGCTCAAGTTTTTAGTATAATTTTATGGTGACGAACACTGTACTGCTTGTTTAGTGCATGGAATTGGAAAAATGAAATATTTCTCTAGCTAATGATTATAAAATACAGTTTTCTTGCAATTATTTGAGGTATTATTTGTAATTGTAAGCATACTTACTGAAAACAGCACTCTATCACTAATTTGTTTTAGCACAAGATTTTCATTTCTATTTAATATAAAAAAATTTAAAACCTGAACACTTCCTCTAAAAAAAATTATTAGTATTCTGTCTAAAACTGCAAAACAAAATAAAATTATTACAGTTAATTATAAGTCAGAACTATTTTACTGATCAGGGCATAGCATTATACTATTTTCAAACTGAAACCTGTAATTAAACAGCTGTTTGCTAAAATCATTTAGTCAGTCAAACAGCAGTAACTGTTAATATTACTTCCACAGGCACATGGATCAGTGAGTGACTTTGACCTGTCTTATCAGTTGATGTCTTGAGTTACTTGAGCCCAGCTGGCTTAGGCATTGTTGATGTTTATTAAGTTCAATTACTTGGTGTCTTTTACTACTTTTTTAAACAAATACCTTATCAAATTCTATTAATGAAAATGCATACTCATAAATTTAAAGCTGGTGAAAAGGTTTTTGCTAAAATTAAAGGATACCCTTATTGGCCTGCTTTGATTGAAAGTATAGATTTCTCAAGCAAAATAAAAAAATATAAAGTATTTTTTTATGGGGAGAAGACAACTGCCTGTGTTAAAGAGGTTGACATTTGTTCTTATAATAAAAATAAAGCTAAATATGGTGTGCCAAAACAAAAAAATAAAGATTTTAACAAAGCACTGGAGGAAGCGGATAAAAGTTTTAATCAAATAAATAAAGTACAAAATAGCAGTCATAAAAATAAAGACAGTTTCGAAACCACTATGGATAATGACATGTCTTTAGAAA
Source organism: Stictocephala bisonia (assembly GCA_035578905.1). Lineage (NCBI taxonomy): Eukaryota > Metazoa > Arthropoda > Insecta > Hemiptera > Membracidae > Stictocephala > Stictocephala bisonia. The sequence continues at coordinate 10,756 of JAQJVL010005905.1, read as the reverse complement.
ACAGCAGTCATGAAAATAATAGTAATGGTGAAAATTGTGAAACAACTAAAAACAGTGAAATATCTGTAGACATGTCAAGGATGTTAGAAATCACAAGCACACCTTCCATAGTTGGTTCCGATTCAACAAATCATCTAAGCACACACAACAGGGATGTGTCATTGTTAGTGCATGCCAGTACTAATAATGAACTGATAAAGAAAAAGAAAAATACCAATGAAGAATTGATTTTTGAATTATTAGGACAAAACTGGATATCGGACGATACCGTATCTAGGTACTTTGAATTAATTAATGATAAACTGTTAAAAAATAAAAACCTGTTTTACATGAATCCCTTAATAATTCAAGGAATAAAATTACTGAATGATTACAGTCACCTACTCGATCCTCTTAATTTGAAACATTTTAATCATCTATTCATCCCAGTGAATGACTCCATAAACACAAATAGTGAAGGAGGCACACACTGGAGTCTTTTAGTATATAATAAAAATAAAGCAGCGTTTTTCTATTATGATTCTTGTGGGACTTATAACATCGAACATGCCCAGATCATAGCAGAAAAATTACATAAATATTTAAACAACACTAATGAAGATAAGGTTAAAGTGATACTATCTCAAACACCACAACAGGACAACAATTATGATTGTGGTATCTATATGGTTTCTATGGCAGACTGTATAATGGAACTGACTATGGCTGACGACAAGTTCCCGTATTATGAACTGACTTGGGACAGTTTTAGTGACAAAGAGATTATATTGAAAAGATCAGTCATGGCATATCTATTGAATAGTGGGCTGCTTGCTACCTCTCAAACTATCAATACTCTTCTTTCAAGCTTGAATAATAAAAGTAAAAAGTTAACATTGGTTGTACATAGTGATATTATACAAACAAAAAATAATAACAAAGAAGAACAGTCAATAACTGTTAATAATTATGTTGAAAATAAATTTCGAAAGGAAACGCCTAAAAATATTAGACATTCAAATACTTCTGAAATGTTACTGCTGTCAGACAGTCATGGTAGACAATTGCAAGCCAGTTTGAGTAAGGTTTGGCCTAACTGTGAATCTACTGTGTGCAGCATTTTCAAACCAAATGCAGGAATCTCTGAAGTTGTCAAAGACTTAGCAGCTTTGACTGGTTCCTTCACGTTAAAAGACTCATTGATAATCATGGGTGGGACCAATGATGATATAATGCGAAGGGAAACAGAAATGTTTGATACATACACAAAAATACTTCAAAGCACTGCTCACACCAATGTTGTTTTAGCTGGCTTACCATACAGGCATGATGTACCAAAATTGAACAACCGAATCAGTCTCATAAATATACAACTTGAAAAAATGGTACTTGAGTCTGGCCACGCACATTTCTTGCCAATAAACGAACTTCCCCGCCATATGTATACTAGACATGGTCTACATTTTAATAAACGTGGAAAGATCAAAATTGCTTGTATGATAAGAGAAATCCTCCAAAGTAAAAACAAATTATCTAGCTCGAACTTAAATTTAAAATCTACAGGTATTAACCAGCACAAAGATGTCATTGAGATTGTGGTAGCGGATATGAAGGATGTAATTGATGAAGTTAAAGAAGATTCAACAGCAGCATTTGCACACTGTATCTCGGGGGATTTTAATGATACCAGGCAAATGTCAGCAGGCGTAGCTTTGACATTTCGTAGGAAATTTGGTAGACCTCAAGTAAAAGAATGTATAAACACTAACTTGACTTCTCAGAAGGTTGTTGATGGAGCAACTGTTTATGGCCTTGTTACAAAGCCTAAATTTTTCCAGAAGCCTACCATTGAAAATTACAATTTAGCTTTCCAGCAGCTTACTCAGGATTTCAAGTATAATGGTCTTAAAACACTGTACTGTTCCCCCATGGGCTGTATAAGGGACCTTATTACACCCGAACACTTTGCTGCCAACATTACTAAATTTCACTGTAACACTGGAGCCAATGTAAAAATAGTGATCCATAATGAACTGCCCACCAGAGTGTTGAGAAATCACCTGTCTTACTCTGACTTTGTCAAACAACTGAAAGCAGAAATTGATAACTGTAAAAAATGTATACTGTCTGATGAATATCAACCTACGAGAAGCAGTAGCAGTTTGGATGATGTGCCCATGACTTTACCAATGACTGTTTCTGAAAACGTGAGCTACGCAGAGGCTGTTTCCAGAGTCAACTATGTCAACCAAGACCCACTTCCACAAGGACCACAACTGAGTAAGCAACGGGAAAGTAATGGTGTTAGTGATGTGAAAGTGATCTTAAAGCAGAGTACCACACAACAGACTGACACTATGACACACTCAAGTGAAAGTGTTGAGAAAGAAGCACCTCTTGTTGAAATCACTAGTGTAGAATTATGCAATGAAGATTGTAACGATTTTAACTGTAAGATCTTAAATAACAGTCTTGTAACCAATGTTTTCCCTTTAAACTGCCAAACAATTCACCATCAGCCGCCAAGTTTAGCTCTCAACAAAATTCAATAAATAATTTAATAAATTTTCCAAAATCACCAAGTTATACATTTTTCAATCAAAATATTCGGGGTTTAAAAAGCAGCAAACTATCATTAGAAATAACTTTAGATGAACTTAAACCTAATATAATAATTATAACAGAACACAATATGTCTGATGCAGAACTCATTAGCTTTAAATTAAAAGGCTACTCAATAACAAGTTATTATGCTAGAACCACCACTACTGGGGGTGGTGTGTTGATCCTTTCAGAGTCAACATTGAAGGGGAAACAGTTGGCTTGTAAAGATGTAGAAGCTCTATGTGAGGATAAGTTATATGAGTGTTGTCTGGCTAAGTTTAAATTTGATGGCAAGAAAATAGTATTGGCAGGAGTATATAGGAAGCCACAATTAAACAATTCTGAATTCTTGTATAGACTTAACTTAACTCTAGAAATTTTATTAAAGAAAGAAAAAAATGTAATTGTTTCAGGGGATTTTAACATTGACATATTAGATTCTTTAAAATCTAGGGATTTGAAAAATGTCCTTAAAAGTCATGGAATGAGACATCTGGTAAATTTTCCCACAAGGGTAACTCCTATTTCGTCATCATGTATTGATAATTTTTTTACAAATATAAATTTTTTCCAATTTAAAACTTCGGGCGTTATTACTGCCCTTTCAGATCACGATGGGCAGCTTTTAGAGGTTTTTAATATAAATAATTCAAGTCCACAAAAATCGCCTAAAAATTCATTTGTTAACAGTCGAAATTTCTCAAAAGCAAACATGTCTATGTTTGTCAAACTATTAACCAAAGAAAATTGGCTCCAGGTTTTCAATGCAAACATTGACCAAAAATATGCAGTATTCTGTAATATCTTAAATTATTATTTCAATTTAGTCTTTCCTTGTAAATTAATAAAAAAAACTACACGTAAAAATCACTGGATTACTGATGACCTAAAAAATGAAAAAAGGGAAATTATTGAATCATTCAAAAAGGCTCGGACCTCTAAAGATTTAGAACTACATCAAGATGTTATTAGTAGGAATAGGCAGTTTAAATTAAAACTGTTAGAGTGTAAAAAGAATTACTATGATAGTAAAATTGATAGGTCAATGAACATTGGTAGAACAACTTGGGATATCATTTATAATGAAACATCTAATGGAAAGGAAAACAGGAATGAACCAATAACCTTAATAGAGGATGGAAAGGAAATCTCTGATCCACATCTCATAAGTAATACCTTTAATTCTAAATTTAATAATGTAGCACAATGTTTATCAAAAAATTATGTTAATCTTGACACATGCAATAGTACACATTGTAACGTCAACCTACTCCAATCAAATCCTCATTCACTTTTCTACTGCCATCCTGTAAGCGAAATAGAAATTCTGAGCATTGTTAGGTCATTCAAAAATAAATTGTCAAGTGGGTATGACGAAATCCCTGTTAAATTGATTAAATTCTCAATTAATCAACTTCTTAAGCCCCTCGTACACCTAATAAATTCTTCTTTCATATCTGGAATCTTCCCTCAAGAACTTAAAATTTCCAAAGTCATACCAGTTCATAAAAAAGGAAGTAAAAAAGACCCAAATAATTATCGTCCCATATCTCTACTTCCTTCAATATCAAAAATCTTTGAAAAAACCATGCACAATAGATTAGCTAAATATTTAGAAGAGAACAACTTTTTTGATAAAGAACTAAATGGTTTTAGAAAAGGAAAATCTACAGTAACAGCTTTAGTTACTTTTGTTGAATCATTAATAGAGGCCATCGATAGTGGCGAGAAACCAATTGGTATTTTCATGGACCTTTCTAAGGCCTTCGATACTATTTCTCATGATATATTGTTACAAAAACTGGTATCACTGGGTATTCACGGTACAGCCTTGAACTGGTTAAAATCTTATCTCAATAATAGATTTCAATACGTAGAAATCTCTTCCACAATAAACCAAAAATTAGTCAAAATCAATTCAACAAAATTAAATATCAAGCAAGGTCTTCCTCAAGGTTCTATCCTTGGTCCTCTTTTGTTTATTTGTTATTTACAGGGATTTCCATCATTAATAGAGAAAATTTCTTATACCAAAAGTAAAATTGTACTCTATGCTGACGATTCAAATTTAATCGTTTCAGGTAAAAATCAAAGTGATATAGAATCTGCAAGTCTAATGCACCTTTCAAAAATTCAAGAATTTTTTCAAAATAATTCATTGTATTTAAACATTGACAAAACAAATTTTATTTCTTTTCAAACGAGACAGAACAAAAACATTTTTTCCCCAAACATTAAAGTAGGTGATACAAATATTAGTAATATAGTTAACACAAACTTTTTGGGTCTAGAGATTGATCAACATTTAAGTTGGAACGGTCATATAAAAAAAATACTTACAAAAATACACTCAGGACTGTATACCCTTAAACATATGTCATTTTTATGCAATCTCCCTACTTTAAAATCTATTTACTACGCTCAAATTCATGCTCACTTAGCTTATGGTTTGTGTGTGTATGGGGGAACATGTAATTATAACTTGAACAAATTACTATTATTACAAAAACAAGCTATAAGGATAATGTTAAAACTTGAACATGATGATCATGTAAGAAAGCATTTTACCTCACTTGAAATTCTAACAGTTTATGACCAATACATATTTGACTGTATATTGTACATAAAGAACAACCCTAATGATTTAATTTTTAAATCAGATATACATTCCTATAACACAAGGGGGAAAAATGATATCAATATATCTAAACACAATTTAGCTTTCTTTAACAAAAAGCCCTCTCAAATGGGAAGTAAATTCTTTACAGCTTTGCCTATTGATATTAAAAAGGAACCAGAAATTAAAAAATTTAAGAAGAATCTAAGAACATTCCTGGTGACAAATCCCCACTATGCTTTATCAGAATTCCTAACCTGTTGTGTTTGATATTTAACTTAGTTATTATCAAACTCTAGTTTTTTTAACATAAGGATCCTTATGTAATTAGTAGTAAGACTGACACTATTTAATGTACTAGTTTGTACTCAACAAATAAAGAATTTTTGTCTATTGTCTACACAAACATCCCCAAGGGAAGACTCTTATTGGCTGTACATAACTTGCAAAGGTTTTCTCTCAATGCAAGGACGACTTTTGATGCCCTTCACGCTATCTTCTCAAATGACTATATGGCCAACTCTATTTAGAAAACTGTCGATGGCTCATTGACTCATTCTGCACGATGTTCGATGGATGTTTCCATCCCTCTGCAGAGAAAATGTCTGATGTCCATCAAACTTTCTACTCTATGTGCATCTTCCACTAACCCCATTTAGAAGACTATTGAAAGTTCAAATTCGTACACATACATCCCCTACAGAAGTCTCTTGATGGCTATACATAACTTGCAAAGGTTTTCACTCTAACTATGCAAAGACGACTTTTGGTCCCCTTCACGCTATATTCTCAAATGACTAACTCTATTCAGAAGACAGTCGATGGCCCATTAACTCATTCAAATGAAAGTTCAAAATCATACACATACATCCCCCCACAAGACTCTTGATGGCTGTACGTAATTTGCAAAGGTTTTCTCTCTTACTATGCACAGACGACTTTTGATGCCCTTCACTTCATCTTCTCAAATGACTATATGGCTAACTCTATTTAGAAGACTGTCGATGGCCAATTCACTCTTTCTGCACGATGTTGGATGGATGTTTCCAACTCTCTGCAGAGAAAATGTCTGATGTCCATCAATCTTTCTACTCTATGTGCATCTTCCACTAACCCCATTTAGAAGACTATTGAAAGTTCAAAATCATACACATACATCCCCCATAGAAGACTCTTGATGGCTGTACATAACTTGAAAGGTTTCCTCTCACACTCTTTATGATTCACAGTCATCATCAGTGTTGAATGTTTACCTTCGGGAGGAAGTTCAGTTCTTGCTAGAAGTGGTAGGTCATAGTGATGGTCATGTAGCTCTTCAGGATACTCGAAGTCACAGTCCAGTATATATCCTATGTCGCCGAGTTTTGGTATTTTATTAACATCTTCAATGGTGTCAGGATCCACCCACATAAAATCACCATGGGGTAGGGGGTTGTTCATAGCCATCCGTATAAGTTGTTGACATCAAAATACCCTAGATAGATAGACTCTTGATTAGCATCATACTCGGGAACATGTTTGTTATTTGCCTTTACATATCTTGTGACACACTGAGTTAATCCTCCTTTATTCCTGATTCTACCATCAAAAGCATGTCTACGTATGTAAACAAATCCAACACGCATCTTGTTTCTTTTAACATGGCTTGCCATGCTAACCCAGGTGAAGTATATGAATGAAGAGGGTCTAGTCCATAGGCTTCATAACAGGTGTTCCTGAATTCTTCCATCACATCACATAGCAAAGTCACATCGAGTTTTACATAGAAATCACTGTACTCGCCTAACGTTTTCATCTTGAGCTCTTCCCATACCCTACATGCGTGCTGATAATCTTCATTGTTAATATGTTCTTTGTTTAATTTACTATAAAAACATTCTTGTGGTGGTAAAAATGTCTCGTTGAATTTGGTTACATCATCTAGATAGTCGTATGGAAACACTCCTTTTCTTAACACAAGTTCTAGTTTATCGGCTGGCACAGTTCTGGACGTTTCTACCAAGTCTTGTCTTTGCAGATTCTCAGCTAATTTCATCAGACTCAGAAGAGATGATTCAAAGTCTGCATGTACTACCACAGGTATTCTTATTGTTGACAGACTTTGTTAAATTCTATTTGTTTTGACACCAAGTATACTTAGTGTTGTTCCTCCTCTGCTTCGCTTTCCTCGTACTCCGATGTCTCTACATCGTCGTCGGCTGACTGGTCTGGCTGTGGATTCCACCTCCAACACCAGCCCTCGTCTGTCTTCTCCTTTTCATAACGAAGCCACTCGAACCAGTCCGTCTTGTCCGCAGGCTGGCCGCTACTGCCTACCTCCGAGCTCTGCAGAGGCAATTCCCCAGCCGGTCGATTGTTCTCGCCAACTTCTCCTGTGGAGGAACTCACGGTGTTGTCCTGGTCCATGGCCGAAGAGAAGAATATAGTCTTTAACCACATAGCTCTTTAAAAGTGTTATATGATGTATCAACACCCACGTGATCACTATATACGTGTTTTAGTTTTGTTTCATCCTGTTTAAACAAAATCAGAAGATTAACATTATCACGTATAAGCTGTTTTGGTATTTTGCTGTACGTTTGACCAATATATATGCTATCTATTTGGTTGTGTCTTCCCATAGCAAAATAGTTTCTGATAGTTTTATGATTTTCACAAGAGACGTCATCAAATATAAACACAGAGTTAGGTTTGGCTTCGCTTGGTTGCATTACCTTTTCATTATCATCGTACTCATACAAATTTACATCAGGTATTAGAGGTATGATTTTTCGTAATAGTTGATATTTTGGTTGCTGCAAAGACTTTGAGAAAATGTATAAGTTGTTAAACCTTACCCCGTTGGGGCTGGTAATCAAGTTAAATACAACATTGGTTTTACCACAGTTGGATGGACCACTAACTATACACCTTATCGTATCCGGCAGCAGTGCTCCATGTTTTCCAACATCACTTCTTATTTTATCCACAGTTAGATTATCGATATTGTTTATAGTAAACGATTCTTTGAAGGGAACAATCTCCATCTTATTCAGCTATTCATTTGCCACTGGAGTGTACGTGCTAAATCAAGTCCTTTTTATGTATCCATGAATCAGCTGTCTTATCAAAACCTAACCATCTCACCAATAACTTGCCTTTTTTTTTTTTTTTTTCAATACCTTTTGGACTAAGTAAACATCACTAACTTCTGTTTTTAACAACTCATGACCGTAGAAACCTCCTTGCACAATTTCACCCTTGATATCTTTTAAAATATACGTTTCAGGAATTGTTGGTTGTACACGGTGAATGGTGAACACTTCGTTTGTCCAGTTTGGTAAATACTTTTTACTAAATACACCTTTGTATTTACTTATACGCACTTTATCTCCTGTATTAAATACAGTAGGTTTCATTTTCTCCTCTTTAGGCTTCGTATTCTTTAGAATTTGTTGTAATACTAACTGTTCGTTCTTTTCATTTACCTCTATAGGTTTCATACCAATAGGTTTCATACCAATAGTCCTGTGAACTTTGTTATTGTAGTTATTAATTAGCTTTGGTAAAATATCAAACCATACGTATGTCCCTCTGTTTGAAAATGTTTTATACATTGCTCCTTTCAACGTTCTATTAAATCTTTCAACAATTGCTGCTTTTTTCTCCGATTTAGTAGAATAGTGGTTTATGTTATACTTTTCCATTAAGTTTGAAAAGAATTTGTTAAAGTACTCTTTGCCGTCATCAGTTTGTAGATGTTTTATTTTGTGTTTGCCACGTTTAATTATATTTTCCATAGCCGCAGCAACAGTTTTACCAGTTTTGTCTTTCAATGGAGCAGCATCTGCAAATTGCTGCTTTTTTCTCCGATTTAGTAGAATAGTGGTTTATGTTATACTTTTCCATTAAGTTTGAAAAGAATTTGTTAAAGTACTGTTTGCCGTCATCAGTTTATAGATGTTTTGTTTTTTGTTTGCCACGTTTAATTATATTTTCCATAGCCGCAGCAACAGTTTTACCAGTTTTGTCTTTCAATGGAGCAGCATCTGCAACCTTTGTGAAGCAGTTTATAAAGGTTAAAATATATCTAAAACCTCTATTTATTTTCCTATAAGGTTGAACCTCAATTAAATCACATTGATAAAGATCGTTTATACCTTTAACAACAGTATTTCTTCTTGGAAAATTTACTCTGGCGGGTTTGTGAAGTTCATTAACAATCTGGTTTCTAATATTCATTGTAAACTTCCATGTGATCTCTTACAGGTTGGAATCATAACTGTGTACAATACGTTTATGTAGTACTATTTAAGTGTAAATATACTCTCACATATCTAATGGAGTAATGTCCAAATGGTAAAGTGTTTATTCCATCATTTAGAATATATCGTTTGTTGTCTGCTGCTGATAAAGCTTTTTTGGTTTCTGTTATGCTATACAACTGATGGTTAAAACTGGGAATGTTGTTAAATTTTGCAATTACTGTTTCATTTTCAAATAGACATTTTTTGTAGTTCTCCAATTGAAGTGTCTTCTTTAAATAAACGTTCTTCACACCTTTGGCTTTTTTTATTACGTTATCATCATCTTTCTCATCTCTTTTCACCTTCTTCAAGGCATATAATTTAGCCATGAGTCCAACAAATTCCTCAATCGGTCGGCTGTTCGTTTCGTCTTTAAACTTTCCAAGCACCTTCTTTTGTTTCCCTCCGTCATATGTAGGATGAGTGGGAGGATAGTCGGAAAAGTCAAAATCATCTGTGTAAGGAAATGTCTTCAGATCTTTGTACATATCTTCTGTTTTAATCCAATAAATAAACGCATCTGTATCCATGTATGATATTCCAATTCGATCTCTTCCATAAAATTGCACCATTTTGTTGTAATGGAAATCATACATGTGAGTCTTAGATATGTCTAGAATACACATACCAACATTCAATGGTCTATCCATTACAATTTTTGTAGGATTCATTGAAACAGCAACAAGATTTTCATTTATAATGAGAGAAGTTTTAAAATTTGGTTTCCTTACTAGTTCTTCCAACTTAGATGCTGAAGTTACAAGCTTTACCTTCTTATGCTTTCGTTTATTTTCTAATGTTTTTCCAAAAATAGCGTTGTTCATCAACTTGTAAAAGTCTTTTTGGAAAGTTGATGTAGCAGCTGTTCTCCTTTTTGTGTTTGAATCAATATATGGTTTGAGCCAGCATGACTGAGAGAACTGAATCACACGATGTATTTTGGATATTCGCAAACCCAACTGCAAAGCTTGTAGAACGACCCAAAAGTGTGCTACATACCTCTCTTTATGATTCACAGTCATCATCAGTTTTGGATGTTTACCTTCGGGAGGAAGTTCAGTTCTTGCTAGAAGTGGTAGGTCATAGTGATGGTCATGTAGCTCTTCAGGATACTCGAAGTCACAGTCCAGTATATATCCTATGTCGCCGTGTTTTGGTATTTTATTAACATCTTCAATGGTGTCAGGATCCACCTACATAAAATCACCATGGGGTAGGGGGTTGTTCATAGCCATCCGTATAAGCTGTTGACATCAAAATACCCTAGATA